>APFE030610554.1:279944-295582 GCA_000404065.3 Pinus taeda
ATAAAAATACGTTTTATTTATTTACCATACCTCCACTTTACTTATATTTTTATTTGTTTACACCCTTTCATGTATATATGGTGATTTATGGAGTAAATATAAAAAATGTTTTATTTATTTACCATGCCTCTCATTTATTTATATTTTTATTAATTTACCATACCTCTTTTATAAATATGGTATTTGGCCCATAGGATTCACTTAAATAAAACATATTCTTCAAAATTAGGGCGAATGGAAGGTTGTAACTCCTAATTTCAAGGGCTAAATTTACCTTTTTACCCTCTCGCTTAAAATAAGGTGGCCTATTTGAGGTGATTTGTAAAAATGTACTATGATACAAAATATTTGCCCACTAAAAATTTAAAACCCCTTAATTTCGCCAAAGGGTGAACATTCGCCCCTAAAATTTTCCATGGTCCTCTAACTCGATTTCGATCCGGTGGCCACCAATCACGAAACACTAGTCCTGTATGTTCCACCTGTCTACCAACCATTGCAAGAAGTCTACTTGGGCCCTCATGCTTGGTATGGCCCAGAACTTTAATAGTCTGCATGCTCTCAATGCATCCAATGTGGGTGGATGATTTATTGCGGCAAGATTCACATCCTCATGCTTGTGTTCCCGCCAAATAAGCATTTTGAGTGTCCTATAATGCAAAAAAAAGACATATTCGAACAATTTAGTTCAAAAAAAAATTGGGCAAGATTGGAGAAATTTATGTTTTTCAAATCCATTTCGCGGGGTCCGCACCCGCTGCTCATAGACAGTGCGTAGGTCTGCACACGTGGTAAGCAACAGCTGCAGACCCACGACTTTTTTCTTTTTTAGAAAAAATTTCGGGCCCGCAGGGGCCGCGTGTTGCACCTGCGGACCCCCGTGAGCGATTTTCTAAACTAAATTCTCCTTCAAAAATAAAAATTAAAGCCTAAAATTGAAATGTAAACAGTTGAAATGCAAGATAAAGAGGATGTGAATTACCTGGAGCTAACGGTTTTCAATTCCAACAGACGGATTTTCGAGAATCTTCACAAGAAAGTTTTTACCCAAAAGCTCTCACTTCTCACTCTGAAATCAAATGGTAAAAATGAACTTAGAAAAGCCCTTTTTATAAGATTTTTTGAATAAATGAAATATATATATTTTTTTTTTTCACTTTAAAAATGTAACTTTTTAAATACATTTTTATTTATCTTAAACAGGTATGAGTAATGTTTTGAGTTTTTGTGCAGAATATTCAATTTTTCGGGGAAAATTGATCATTTTTTAGCAAAGAGTATATTTTTATCACTTTTTTGGACTCTTTCAAAAATTTATGAAAAAGCAAAACATTGAAGTCCTCTTTAAGCTCTTTTCTGACTCGTAAAATATGAAAAGATTGCCGAGTATTTCCCCTTTTAACTCGTTAAACGAAATTAAAAGGGCAGTCCACTTACAGCGCTTTTCTGACCGTATAAACATGAAAAGGTCGCCAGACTTTTGTCGTTTCAAGTTCGATACTAGTTATGAAACAACATGTCTTTGATCATGTCTTTACTTTTCAGATCAGAATCACTAATTATGAAAATTACTCCTTGATCGTAATGGTCAAGCGGTTCTCTCAAGTATTATTTTATACTTTTTCGGGCTTGAGGGACACAAATTTATGAAAAAGGACCCCCATGGAGTTTTCTTAAGTTTTTCTTCTGACTCCCTAAAATTGAAAAACACCGAGTTTTTCCTATACTGGACTCGTTAAAATTTAAGAGTAAAGGACCTGTTCAATTTTAAACAGGAACAAACCACTCCTTCTTAGGGTTCGAATTTTAAAGTAAGTTGGACTCATTCTAAGGATGAGCTTATAAATAAGCAAATGTTATCCTCCTCAAGCTTGTCAAAAATAAAGAGGTACTTGCCATAAATGGTGGGGGAAAAGAGAGAAAAATGAACCTGTTTGTTACACTTTGTGTTTTGGAAAAGCTGTTGACCACTCTTGAAAATGACACTTTTGTTCACCTGGGTTGGGAAATCCTTTGCCTAACAGTTAATCAAACCATATTGAAAGTCTTCAACCGGTTTCTGGGTATTAGATTTGGGTAAATTGTCACCAAACCATCTGTAGTGTTGTTATGCGTTTAAGAGGTCAGTTCAAATAAACCATTCATTTGCAAAATATCTGTTATCCATTTTTTACCATCCCTGAGTCAATCCTTGCCAATATAGTTCTTCAAAACTTGATCTATGATTTCGTGTTGTGGGCTTGTCTACGACAAATCACTTTCTATCGACTTCAGCTCATTATCTAGAAAGATGATCTAGAAATCGTCAGTACCTTGAAATCAACATTCCCTAATGGCAGGTTTCTCGTCTTTGACGATAGGTTGCATCATTGACCTTCGATCAAAGGATTCTATGATATGTTCAACTTCAACTCATTTATTCACATTTCATGGATTGTACTAGGTACTTTGAGAGCCATTGACATTACTAGTGGTTTCTCTCACACTTGTTAACAGTTTACATCATTGACTAGTAATCAAGTGGTTTCTACCATGTTCGACTTTGACACATTCATTCACATGGATAGAATCGTACTAGTTCAAGAAGCGGAAATCAAGACCCTGTATCTAGTTTCTACCATCCACGCTGCAAGGAATTTTGTTATTCATTATACAATGGAATATTCATAAACAGATGGCTGCGCCCATATTGTGTCTACACATGTCTATACTCTTGATGTATTACAAAATCATTCATGTATTAGAATAGTTTAGTCAATTTTGATCTGAGTATGGGAATGCCTACCTCAGCGATGATATGTTCACATATATATATTTTGCATTGAATTTTTTTACAGGTTCCAATTGGGGTGTCCACAGGATGATCCTTGAAATGATAAAGTACTTCACTCTTCATAGATGGAAAACTCTATCTTCATCTATTACAGACTTTGCACTTTAGGGGGCAATCTGTTGCACTAAAAATTGTCACCTTGACATTTTGCAATCTGTGTGAGTCCATTACCACTCATACTTTCCTCCTTTACAAGTCTTAAGCCTCAGTTCCTCATATCAAGCCTTAAAAATAAGAGAAAGCCCTCAAAAGTCTCTAAAACTCCTGTTCCGCACTTTCTCTTTTCACTACCTGGGGTCCCGCACCTAATGGTCATGTCTCCTGTGCACCTGACCACTTTGTCTCTGTGTTATGGGTGCGGACCCCTGTGAAAGTTAAAAAGGCGTGAGTATATTCTAAAAAACTCACTTTTAGTCATTTCTAGAAGCTTCTGGAAGGAATCTTGAGGTGGCAAGTTCGCTCTCTTAAGGTTCATGCATCCCATACCTTAAGGAGCTAACCCCTTGATGTGAGGAGATTATCCCTTTGAAGGAGGACTCTATCCCTTCATAGGTGGACCTGTACTATAAAATGAAGCATTGGGCTGGTTACTGAGGAGGTTGAAAGCTGAATATTTTTGAGGTGAAATGGTGTTGGAACTTACTCTTCTTTAGTTGAGTTTTTATGAGGAGAGATTACATACCTCTAAGATCTCATTTGGAGGAGTGCAAGGCTTGTCAAAGTAAAGGAAATTCCTGTTCCAAACCCCACGAAGAGCTTGTTCAACGTCAAGGTTAAAAAGGTTGTAAGGTTCTTCTACTTCAAAGTTAATACAAATAAGTTTGTTTTTCTCAATAAGCTGTTGATTTATGGTTTATTTTATGGATTCCTTGATCACCATAATAGACATGATTTATGATATTTGTTATGCAGGTGCTATTTGATGTTTGCTTGTGTGTGATTGCAGGTTCTTGAATGTAACTCTTTCGAACGATTGGAGGATGGCTACTATGAACAAGCGTTGGATCTAAGGTAGGATCTTAACACCTCTATAGTATTTATTTATAAATCGCACATGTATAGAGAAAGATAGATTTGTTTGTCTGCTTGTTGCTCGACTATCTTCTGATACTAGGGAGATCGGTCTTGTCCACAAGATCGATTTATCTGACGAAATACAGAGATATGGGCAAGTAAATCATCGATATAAGGCTGCAGAATGTACATTCTATGTAGAAACGGGTCGTTTACTGGGATTTGTCGTTTCAAAAGTTGGCATTCACGTCGATCCCTCGAAGGTTGAAGCTATCGTCAATCTACCTCCTCCTTCGACTCTTCGCCAACTCCAAACGTTGCGAGGGAAAGCAAAATTTTTACGTCGTTTCATTCCTAACTACGCCAAGAAAACGAAAGGTTTTACCAGATTGTTGAAACAAAATACTCCATTCTTTTGGGATGAGATAGCTAACAAATCCTTTGATGCACTTAAACACGTGTTAACCCATGTGTCGTTACTACATCCTCCCAATTACAACCAGGATTACTTTTTATATCTCGTTGCTTCTCATTCCACCATTGGCATGGTTTTAGTTCAGGAAGATGAATTCAAAAACGAACATGTGATTTACTATCTTAGCTGAACTTTGCATCCAACTGAGCTTAAATATTCACATGTGGAGAAATTGGCCTTGGCAGCTGTCCAAGCTGTCCAAATATTTCGTCACTACATCTTATTACGCAAAACCATGGTAATTTCTGATTGTAACCCTATGATGTATATCTTGACCAAACAATTGCTAGGGGGCAAGTATTCCAAAGGGATAGTTATCTTGTAGGAATTTGACTTGGAATTTGAAAAATCCAAGGCAAAGAAATCTTTGGTTTTTGCTGAATTGATGTGTGATTTCCCGCGTATTGATACTGAAATAGTGGCGGAGGATCCCATTGCGGATGAATCCTTGTTTCTTATCAGTACTCTTAATCCTTGGTATGGAGATATTATTGTTTATCTCCAAAATCAATCTTTTCGGCCTGAAATCTCGCGATCTCAGCGTTGGAAAATACATTTCCAATCCTAACAATACAATATTATTGGTGATACACTCTATCGTCGTGGGGCAAATTCTGTTTTCCAACATTTTCTAACTCATGAAGAAGCTCAAAAGGTATTGAATTACTGTCACTCTGAAGCATGTGGCGGTCATATGTCTAGGTATGCCACAGCCTAAAAGATATTGCTCGCTGGTTATTTCTGGCCATCCTTATTCAAAGATTGTATCTATGCAGTCCGGAAATGCCACAATTGTTAAATTTTTTATCATAAAATGCAAACTCCACCCGCTCCACTCCACCCTATAATTGTTTTCGGTCCTTTTGCAAAGTGGGGTATTGACTTTATTACATGTAACCCTCACTTGGCCGAGGGGCATGCGTATATTATCCTAGCAGTAGATTATTTTACTAAGTGGGCTGAGGCGATGCCTACATTTGTGGCAGATGGCAAGACTGCTGCAACGTTCGTATTCAATCATATAATTGCTAGATTCAATGTTCCTCAAGCTATTATTATTGATCATGGAAGTCACTTTCGAAACATCATGATGACTAAACTGACAGATTTACTTGGCCTGCGTCACGATAGTTCTACTTTGTATTACCCACAGGCTAATGGTCTGGTTGAAGCTATCAATAAAGTTTTAGTCACTATGATCCAACGAATCATTGGTATCCATAAATCGAATTGGCATAACATGTTATTTTCAGCAATTTGGCCATATCGGACCTCAATGAAAACATCAAATGGTTTCACTCCTTTTCAACTGGTCTATGGTTTGGAAGCAGTGTTACCTATTGAATGCGAAATCCCATCATTAGAATTAGCGATAAAATTACTCCCAAACACTTCTGAAGAGGAAAAACGTTTTTTGTACTTAGCTCAGTTAGATGAGAATCAACGCACTGCTGCAATAGCAAACGAGACTCATGCAAAACAAATAAAAACTCAATATGATCGAAATGTTACACCTCATAATTTTTCAGAAGGAGATCTAGTTTTACTATATGATCAAGCAAAAGATAAGATAGGGGCTGGAAAATTTGTACCTATGTGGCATGGTCCTTATATTGTTAAGCGAAAGCTGGCAAAAGGGGCTTATGAATTGGTAGATTTTAACGGTGCCTCTTTGGGTAAACCCAGTAATGGGCTTTATTTAAAGAGATATTATTCCTAAATTCTGGGTGGAGATTTTTTGTTAGATTAGTTTCTTTACAGCTTGTGTGTTTTAGATTAGAAAAGTGTGCCTAGTTTAGAGAGTGTTTTTATCACTATTCCATCTTATCTTGATTTTACTCTTGATATTGCAGATGTCGACGTCTCTTCAAACATACATTGGTTTTGCTGATGGTGATTGTCATAGTACATGGAACATTTCTTCTGCAGCTTGGGTTATCTATTCACCCTCTGATGAGTTAGTATCTATGCATGGGGTAAGCCTCGGTCAAACAACGAATAACGTTGTAGAGTATAGTGCAGTGATTGAGTTATTATCTGAATCCATCTCATTTGGGATTCAGAGTTTGATTGTTAGGTTAAATTCTGAACACGTTGTATTACAGCTTAACAGGGTTTATGCTATTAGAAATCTAGTGTTATTAATATTATTTTTGAGAGTTCGTCTCTTGGAACGTGAATTTGATTACATTGAATATCAGCATATTCCAAGACATTTAAATACATTAGCAGATGCAGTTTCTTCTCGTATGATAAATAGACATTTGCAATCATTAAAACAATAAATTTAAAAACATTCAATAACATGTTACACGAGATAGCCAGTAATAATGATATATCATAGCATAGAAGAAGTGTGTCAAAATATATATCGTCTTCGATCATAGGTTGAAAAACACCTTATGATTGACAAAAATGATAGTACAAAAAGACAAAAATGTCGTGTGAGTCTACAAAAGCGATCATCCTATCCCTGGTGATGATCACGATAAGAAACCACTGCTCGGGCCACCCTACAAAGGAACCTCCTAAAAGGTCCTGGGACCCCAATCACATATCACTGTAACCTAAGTGGAATATCATCTATGCCAGTCTCTGGAATATCTATTGTCAAGCGCTCTAAATGATTCTCCAAGTTGGTCAGGATCTCTGTTGATTGGTCCTGTGGGGTTGGTGCTGTTGTAGCTGGGTGTCTCCTCTCATAAGGCTGGAGAGCGGCTGGTTGTCATGGACCCACATCTGCATTTAAAACTTTTAATTGTCACTTTTGGACGATTTAAAAAAAATATAATCAAAACTTAGAAAAATGTTGAAAATGATTTTACCTGAATCATCCCATTGCTCTCCTGGTGGAAGAATCATGTCTGGGTCACCGCGATAATTCACCCCAGTGTATGGAAAATCCTGAATCACAAAAATTTGGTTGTTCAACCAACAAAAATACTCAGGCAGAAATCGAACAACCTCTGAGCCCTCCTCAGGGTGACGAGCCATCAAAGCAACCCAACGCATTATCCTAGGCTCTCAAGGAACACGACCATCAACAGGAAGATGTTGCAGGGCTAGCATAGGGATCCTCTTTAGAGAAAAGATGACAACGAGAAAACCGTATCCAAAGTTTTTCAGTTGTCCGTTCTTTGCTCTGGTAAGTTGGCCTTTCACATTTGCCAACACAGCCTCGCACCAGTTGAATATGGTGCCTCGATAACAGTCTACATCCATTGGCATCTGGGATCCAGTAGCCACATGCAATGTTGCTCTCCCGCATAGCCTGGTAACAGTGAATGCAATAACCTTAAGTTCAGGACGGTCGGTCATTTTAATATCAATCCATTTGTCCTTTGTTTGATCATTGCAAAACTCCAAGCAGAGACTAACGACACACTAGCCACCTGGTCTAGTCCCGAAAAGAGATAATCGTTCGCCTAGCTTGGGCAAATTTGTCAAAAAATATATGTCCTCTAGATCGATTTTGAGCCGATGGCCACCAATCACGAAACAGTGATCCTGTATGTTCCACCTGTCTACCAGCCATCACAAGAAGTCTACTTGGGCCATCATGCCTGGTATGGCCCAGAACTTAAATAGTCTGCATGCTCTCAATGCATCCAATGTGGGTGGATGATTTATTGTGGTAATATCCACATCCTCATGCTCGTGTTCTCGCTAAATAAGCATTTTGAGTGTCCTATAATGCAAAAAATACATATTAGAACAATTTAGTTCAAAAAAAATTGGGCAAGATTGGAGAAATTTATGTTTTTCAAATCCATTTCGCAGGGTCCACACTCGCTGCTTACAGATAGTGTGTAGGTCTGCACGCATCCACACATGTAGTAAGCAACAAGTGCGGACCCACGCCTTTTTCTTTGTAGAAAAAAGTCGGGGTCTGCAGGGGCCGCGTGTTGCACCTGCGGATCCCCACGAGCGATTTTCTAAACTAAATTCTCCTTCAAAAATCAAAATTAAAGCCTAAAAGTGAAATGTAAATGGATGGAATACAAGATAAAGATGATATGGATTACCTGGAGTTGACAGTTTTCGATTCCAACAGACGGATTTTCCATAATCTTCACAGGAACTTTTTTACCCAAAATCTCTCACTTCACACTCTGAAATCAAATGGTAAAAATAAACTTAGAAAATCCCTTTTTATAAGATTTTTTGAATAAATGAATTTTTAATTTAATTATTTTTCACTTTAAAAATGTAACTTTTTAAATACATTTTTATTTATCTTAAACAGGTATGAGTAATGTTTTGAGTTTTTGTGCAGAATATTCGATTTTTCGAGGAAAATTGATCAATTTTCAACAAAGAGTATATTTTTATCACTTTTTCGGACTCTTTAAAAAATTTACGAAAAAACAAAACATTGCAGTCCTCTTTAAGCTCTTTTCTGACTCGTAAAATATGAAAAGATTGTCGAGTTTTTCCCCTTTTAACTTGTTAAACGAAATTAAAAGGGCGGTAAACTTACAGCTCTTTTCTAACCGTATAAACATGAAAAGATCACCGGAATTTTGTCGTTTCAAGTTTGATACTAGTTATGAAACGACATGTCTTCGATCACTTTTTTAGTTTTTCGGATCGGAGTCACTAATTATGAAAAGTACTCCTTGATCATAATGGTCAAGCAGTTCTCTCATGTATTATTTTATACTTTTTCGGGCTTGAGGGACACAAATTTATGAAAAAGGACACCCATGGAGTTTTCTTAAGTTTTTCTTCTGACTCCCTAAAATTGAAAAACATCGAGTTTTTCCTATACTAGACTTGTTAAAATTTAACAATAAAGGACTTGTTCAATTTTAAACAGGAACGAACCACTCCTTCTCAGGGTTTGAATTTTAAACTAAGTTGGACTCATCTGAAGGATGAGCTTATAAACAAGCAAATGTTATCCTCCTCAAGCTTGTCAAAAATAAAGAGGTACTTTCCAGAAATGGTGGGGGAAAAGAGGGAAAAATGAACCTGTTTGTTACACTTTGTGTTTTAGAAAAGCCGTTAACCACTCTTGAACATGACACTTTTGTTCACATGGGTTGGGAAATCTTTTGCCTTACAGTGAATCAAACCATATTGAAAGTCTTCAGCGAGTTTCTGGGTATGAGCTTTGGGTCAATTGTCACCAAACCATCTACAGTGTCGTTATGTGTTCAAGAAGTCAGTTCAAATAAACCATTCATTTACAAAATATCTGTCATTCATTTTTTACCATCCTTGAGTTAGTCCTTACCAATATATTTCTTCAAAACTTGATCTATGATTTCGTGTTGTGGGCTTGCCTACGACAGATCGCTTTCTATCGACTTCAGCTCATTATCTAGAAAGATGATCTAGAAATCATCAGTACCTTGAAATCTGCATGCCCTAATGGCAGGTTTCTCGCCTTCAATGATAGGGTGCATCATTGACCTTTGATCAAAGGATTCTATGACATGTTCAACTTCAACTCATTTAATCACATTTCATGGATTGTACTAGGTACTTTGAGAGCCATTGACATTACTGGACATATATTTTTTGACTGGTTTGCCCAAGAATATGGCGACTCCAATCACATATCTCTGGTTGGTACTGCTGCAGTTGGGTGTCTCCTTTCATAAAGCTGGAGAGTGGTTGGTCGTCGTGGACCCACATTTGCATTTAAAACTTTTAATTGTATGTTTTGAACGATTTAAAAAACAAAAACAAAAAATAACTAAAACTTAGAAAGTGTTGAAAATGGTTTTCCCTGAATCATCCCGTTGCTCTCTTGGTGGAAGAATCATGTCTGGGTCACCACGATAATCCATCCCGACATATGGAAAATCCTGAATCACCAAAAGTTAGTTGTTCAGCCAACGGAAATACTAAGGCGAAAATCGAACAACCTCTGAGCCCTCCTCAGGGTGACAAGCCATCAAAGCAACCCAACGCATTATCCTAGGCTCTCAAGGAACACCAGCATCAACAGGAAGATGTTGCGGGGCTAGCATAGGGATCCTTTCTAAAGCAAAGCTGACAACGAGAAAACTATATCCAAAGTTTTTCAGTTGTCCGTTCTTTGTTCTAGTTAGTTGGCCTTTCACATTTCCCAACACAGCCTTGCACCAGTTGAATATGGTGCCTCAATAACAATCTACAGCCATCTGCATCTGGGATCCAGTAGCCACATGCAATGTTGCACTCTTGCATAGCCTGGTAACAGTGAATGTAATAACCTTAAGTTCAGGATGGTCGATTGTTTTAATATCAATTCGTTTGTCCTTTGTTTGATCATTGCAAAACTCTAATCGGAGACTGGCGACAGACTGGCCACCTGGCCTAGTCCCGAAAAGAGATAATCGTTCACCTATCTTGGGAAAATCAATCAAAAAATATATGTCCTCTAGCTTGATTTCGAGCCGGTGGCCACCAATCATGAAACACTGGTCCTGTATGTTCCACCTATCTACTAGCCATTACAATAAGTCTACTTGGGCCCTCATGCCTGGTATGGCCCAGAACTTAAACAGTCTGCATGCTCTCAATGCATCCAATGTGGGTGGATGATTTATTACGGCAAGATCCACATCCTCATGCTCGCGTTCCCGCCAAATAAGCATTTTGAGTGTCCTATAATGCAAAAAAATACATATTAGAACAATTTAGTTCAAAAAATTTTGGGCAAGATTGGAGAAATTTAAGTTTTTCAAATCCATTTTGTGGGGTCCGCACCTGCTGCTTACAGACAGTGCATAGGTCCGCATGCGTGGTAAGCAATATGTGCGGACCCACGAATTTTTTCTTTGTAGAAAAAAGTCGGGGTCCGTAGGGGCCGCGTGTTGCACCTACAGACCCCCTCGAGCGATTTTCTAAACCAAATTCTCCTTCAAAAATCAAAATTAAAGCCTAAAAATGAAATGTAAACAGTTGAAATGGAAGATAAAGAGGATGTGGGTTACCTGGAGCTGACGGTTTTCGATTCCAGCAAACGGATTTTCCAGAATCTTCATAGGAACTTTTTAACCCAAAAGCTCTCACTTCTCACTCTAAAATCAAATGGTAAAAATGAACCTAGAAAAGCCATTTTTATAAGATTTTTTGAATAAATGAATTTTTAATTTATTTAATTTTCACTATAAAAAGGTAACTTTTTAAATACATTTTTATTTATCTTAAGCAAGTATAATTAATGTTTTGAGTTTTCTGCAGAATACTCGATTTTTTGGGGAAAATTGATCATTTTTCAACAAAGAGTATATTTTTATCACTTTTTCAGACTCTTTAAAAAATTTACGAAAAAGAGAAACATTGGAGTCCTCTTTAAGCTCTTTTCTGACTCGTAAAATATGAAAAGATTGCCGAGTTTTTCCCTTTTAACTCGTTAAACGGAATTAAAAGGGCGGTCCACTTACAGCTCTTTTCTGACCGTATAAACATGAAAAGATCGCTAGAA
The DNA here is from genome assembly GCA_000404065.3 of Pinus taeda. NCBI lineage: Eukaryota > Viridiplantae > Streptophyta > Pinopsida > Pinales > Pinaceae > Pinus > Pinus taeda. The sequence continues at coordinate 291,690 of APFE030610554.1, forward strand.
TTTTGTCGTTTCAAGTTCGATACTGGTTATGAAATGACGTGTCTTCGATCACTTTTTTACTTTTTTGGATCGGAGTCACTAATTATGAAAAGTACTCATTGATCGTAATGGTCAAGCGGTTCTCTTAAGTATTATTTTATATTTTTTCAGGCTTGAGGGACACAAACTTATGAAAACTCCATGGGTGTCCTTTTTCGTAAGCAACAGGTGCGGACCCACGACTTTTTTCTTTGTAGAAAAAGTCGGGGTCCGCAGGGGCCGCCTGTTACACCTGTGGACCCCCGCGAGCGATTTTCTAAACCAAATTCTCCTTCAAAAATCAAAATTAAAGCCTAAAAAAGAACTATAAACGGTTGAAATGCAAGATAAAGAGGATGTGGGTTACCTAGAGTTGACGGTTTTCGATTCCAGTAGATGAATTTTCCAGAATCTTCACAGGAACTTGTTTACCCAAAAGCTCTCACTTCTCACTCTGAAATCAAATGGTAAAAGTGAAATTAGAAAATCCATTTTTATAAGATTTTTTGAATAAATGGAATTTTAATTTATTTATTTTTCACTTTAAAAATGTAACTTTTTAAATACATTTTTATTTATCTTAAACAGGTATGAGTAATGTTTTGAGTTTTTGTGCAGAATATTCGATTTTTCGGATAAAATTGATCATTTTTCAACAAATAGTATATTTTTATCACTTTTTCGGACATTTTAAAAAATTTACGAAAAAGCGAAACATTGGAGTCCTCTTTAAGCTCTTTTCTGACTCGTAAAATATGAAAAGATTGCAGAGTTTTTCCCCATTTTAACTTGTTAAACGAAATTAAAAGGGTGGTCCACTTACAGCTCTTTTCTGACTGTATAAACATGAAAAGATCGCCGGATTTTTATCGTTTCACGTTCGATACTGGTTATGAAACGACGTGTCTTCGATCACTTTTTTACTTTTTCGGATCGGAGTCACTAATTATGAAAAGTACTCCTTGATTGTAATGGTCAAGTGGTTCTCTCAAGTATTATTTTATACTTTTTCAGGCTTGAGGGACACAAATTTACGAAAAAGCACACCCATGGAGTTTTCTTAAGTTTTTCTTTTGACTCCCTAAAATTGAAAAACACCGAGTTTTTGTTATATTGGACTCATTAAAATTTAACAGTAAAGGACCTGTTCAATTTTAAATAGGAATGAACCACTCCTTCTTAGGGTTCAAATTTTAAACTAAGTTGGACTCATCCAAAGGATGAGCTTATAAACAAACAAATGTTATCCTCCTCAAGCTTGTTAAAAATAAAGAGGTACTTGCCAGAAATGGTGGGGGAAAAGAGAGAAAAATGACCCTGTTTGTTACACTTTGTGTTTTAGAAAAACCATTAACCACTCTTGAACACGACACTTTTGTTCACCTGGGTTGGGAAATCCTTTGCCTAATAGTTAAGCAAACCATATTGAAAGCCTTTAGCCAGTTTCTGGGTATCAGCTTTGGGTCAATTGTCACCAAACCGTCTGCAGTGTCGTTATGTGTTCAAGAGGTCAGTTCAAATAAACCATTCATTTGCAAAATATATGTCATCCATTTTTTACCATCCCTGAGTCAGTCCTTGCCAATATATTTCTTCAAAACTTGATCTATGATTTCGTGTTATGGGCTTGCCTATGACAGATCGCTTTCTTTCGACTTCAACTCATTATCTAGAAAGATGATCTAGAAATCGTCAATACCTTGAAATCTGCATGCCCTAATGCCAGGTTTCTCACCTTCGACGATAGGTTGCATCATTGACCTTCGATCAAAGGATTCTATGACATGTTCGACTTCAGCTCATTTATTCACATTTCATGGATTGTACTGGGTACTTTGAGAGCCAATGACATTACTAGTGGTTTCTCTCACACTTGTTAACAGTTTACATCATTGATTGGTAATCAAGTGGTTTCTACCATGTTCGACTTCGACACATTCATTCACATGGATAGAATCGTACTAGTTCAAGAAGCGGAAATCAAGACCCTGGATCTAGTTTCTACCATCCAGGCTGTGAGGAATTTTTTTACTCATTCCACAGTGGACTATTCATAAACAGATGGCTGCGACCATATTGTGTCTACACATCATGGAAAATTTTAGGGGCGAATGTTCACCCTTTGGCAAAATTAAGGGGTTTTAAATTTTTAGCGGGCGAATATTTTATATCATAGTACATTTTTACAAATCACCTCAAATAACCCACCTTATTTTAAGGGAGATGGTAAAAAAGGTAAATTTAGCCCTTGAAATTAGGAGTTACAACCTTCCATTCGCCCTAATTTTCAAGAATAGGTTTTATTTAAGTGAATCCTATGGGCCAAATACCATATTTATAAAAGGGTATGGTAAATTAATAAAAATATAAATAAATGAGAGGTATGGTAAATAAATAAAACATTTTTTATATTTACTCCATAAATCACCTTATATACATGCAAGGGTGTAAACAAATAAAATATAAGTAAAGTGGAGGTATAGTAAATAAATAAAACGTCTTTTTATACTTACTCAAAAAGTATAGTAAATAAATAAAAATATAAATAAACTAGAGGTATGGTAAATAAATAAAACCTTTTTCTATATTTAGGCTCAAAAAAGAGATTTTATTTAAGTGAATCCTATGGGCCAAATACCATATTTGTTAAAGAGGTATGGTAAATTAATAAAAATATAAATAAATGAGAGGCTTGGTAAACAAATAAAACATTTTTTTATATTTACTCCATAAGCCACCTTATATTTATGAACACTCAAAAAATACGTTATATTTAGGTGAAACCTATGGGCAAAATACTATGGGACAAATACCATGGGCTAGATTATTATTAATACCATGCAAAAGAACATTATTAACCCTTATATTAGTATTAATAAAAGTAAAAATGGCACATGGTATTCACCAAAATGGCACATGGTATTGGCCCATGGTATTCACCTGGAATGTAGCCTATTTAAATGGGGGAATCAAACCAGCATAGATCCATCTTTACTCTGGATCTACTAACCCCCGAGAGGTATCAAATATCGTGATATGCAAACTAGCATAGAGTGAAAAAATATTTGATCCTCCGGGGCTTGGTGGATCAAGAGTAAAAATGGATGTTGTAATTTAATGTATGTTAAACATTTTAGCTTGGTTAAAATAAAAAATAAAATAAAAATCAACTATTAATTTTTATAAATTACTAATAGTAATTTTTAAGCTCCAGGTTTATGATAACTCATGGTATTGACCCATGGTAATACCATGGTATTCATGTGAGCATAGGCTATTTAAAAGGGAAATTCTATCATCTTAGATCCATCTTAATTCTGGGTCTACCAAGTGCTCAAAGGGATAAATAGATTTCATACCCCCTAAGAGTGGTAGATGTGGAGTTAAGATGGATATAGGTTTGTTTTTATGATAATGAAAATATTAAATAGACTTAGGAAATTATACTGTAAAAACATCTTAAGATGAATGGTTAAAGCATAGACATTGGACAAGTATATTTTTATACTTCTGTTTTAAACTGAAACAAATCCAGGGCTAAAAGGAATGGATTGATTGCACTAGTCATCCTTCTGTAACTTTCCAGAATAGGCTAGAGTAAACAGATTGTAATTTGGGTAATTTTTCTAATTGCAAACAAGAACATACTTGTGTATTGGCAGGGTGGTTATGAGGTCCCTAGAACTGATGAAATTGAATTTTTCTTGGTTTTATATATAGTATTAGGCTTTTTCTCATGCTTTCTGTGAATGACACGGGTAAATTTTATCCTACACCCACTAGGTTATCAATATGTAATTTCAGTAATTTTGATTTCAAAATATATTTTAAAGAAATGCAATGATTTCATTTGTGTATTCAATAAACACAATATT
>APFE030610568.1:0-14604 GCA_000404065.3 Pinus taeda
TCCTAGCTAAACTGCCCAGTATGATTTGCAGGTTATTATATCAGGCCAAGGGGTTATAGTGGCAGCAGTACAATACAATCTCTGGGTGCCATGGATGATAGTGTGTTCTAGATACCAATATCTCCTTGTACATGTATAATAATAAAAAAAGAAATTACATTTGAAGCCAACGATGTATCAAACTCAACTATACATGCTTGAAAGTAACCCTTTGAAGATTTTGAGTGATATAAACGCAACCATTATGTATTAAGTTAAACCAAGCCTGCTTGAAAGCAGTCCTTCAGTGATTTCCATTGTTATTAACAAAATTTATGTCATCTTAAAGAATGGATGAATAAACTAGAAAGTGTTATTCACCATCCAAACAAAACCATTGGTATTGAAGAAAAGGAGATGGGGAAAATTGTAGAAGAGCATAAACGACATTTTCCTAATTTGCCATCAAAATTACAGCTAAAATATAGAATAGACTTAATTATTTATTTAGAATTAAAGCCATTGGAATGAAGCATAAAAAGTTTTTTTTTTTTTTAGGATGACTCAGCACATGACTGAACTAATATATATTTATCTTCAGTCTGTCAAGCAGTGTGGCAAGTTGATGTGCTTGTCATGATAATGACAAAATTTCAATACCCTTCAGCCATGCTTCCTGTAGTAATGCCATTCACAGAATCTTTTTGAGATGTAAAGTCATGTTAATGTGACAAAACAAAAGTATCATGCTGAAGTGGAGGTGTTGTTTATTGTAGTCCTTATGCTAATGTGAATTTTGGAGGGAGTCCAGGCATAAGTCTTGGTTGGCTTCAATACTAACAATTGCTCATAGTGGTGCAATGGCACTCCGACAGAATCTGTAGTATTAAAATGTTGTAGCCTAAGTTGTGTTTCAGATATACAAGTGTAGCTGGAATATCTAATCAAACAGTTTGAAAAGAGTATGATTGTATTTGTTTAGGATCTTGAGACTTGAACCTTCCGTGAATTTGAAAAGGAATGTATAATTTCCTGAAAGCTGAATTGTGGCATTTCTACAAACTTCAAACCAGAAATGTAGCCTTACAACTCAGCAATAGAAGCTGAATTGGAAGTAAGTTCCAAGTTTAAAGCAGCATCTCTCTTGAATGATATTTGTTTTTGTCTTGGTTGAATCGATTTCCAGGGCTCTGATGGATAACTATCGCACTAATTAGAGCCTTTCCAAACTTGTAATGTTAATTCAGTTTTCCAACAACTTTTGAATATTATTTGGCTTTGTCTCTATTGAGTCGATTTTCGAGGATCTGAGGGATCACTATCAGACAAATTTGAGCTCCACAAAACCTGCATGCCCCCAAAATGGGAGAAGGAGAGCATCAAAGAGAGTCAGGAAATGGGCACATAAGACAAGGCAAGAAGAGCTTCTGCTGTCGTCAGTGCCATAGGAAGGAGGAATGTAGAGTTGCAACTGGAATAAGAGCTTGTCGTCAAAACCATTGATCATGTCCTTAGTCACTAATGGCGATCTCAACTCAAATTGCTTCTCTAAGCTGTTTGACCGATCATGATTACTTGTAGTTCATTGTTTTGTTCATGGTCATCATCCAAGCTAGAGGTGTCCTAACTCCTCCCTACAAAGAGTATGCCGCCAAGGAATTTGAATTTTGTCTAGTCGAATTTAAGTCAGATATTTGTTTCTTAACTGAAACACAGCCACGAAACTGGTTGTTCAAAGGTTGAATTCCCTATCCTCAAATGTCAGTTTAGTCTTTGTCCAACAGCAATGAGAGTGTTGAGTTTGTGTCAAAATCAACAAGGTTCAATCTTGGGCTTGGCTCAGACATCAAGGCCATGAGCAGTTGTGATATCCATGAAAATATCAGAGACAACATGGCGATGTTCATGTAGATTTCGAGAACAGCCAGAAGAATGAGGAGGGTACCCTTGACTGAACTCAACCCAGTAACGTCCATGCTAGAAGCATGTACCTTTCCAATAGGAGAGCATATTAAATGAAGAGAAGCTAGTTGAAAAAATGCTTTTCGTCTCCCACTAAGGCAAGTGTGCACCTTTCCTATGTGAAAAAATCAAAAAGTGCTTACCCCTAAAGAAAATAAGGGACCGAACAGGGTATAGCGATAAATAGACTCAACATAAGAGAAGGAGACCAATTTTTAGCACGGATAAACAAGGTTCAGAAGATTCAATAGTATAACACGCCAAGAAGTAGCAGAAATTGAGAACAAATAACGGATTTGAGATAGATGAATATGAATTTAAGGCTAAAAATAATTTTACCTTATCAAGACAAGAAAGACAAATTTGAAGCAAAAATTTCAAATTTAACAATGGAAGCACAAATCTTTAACAACAACAGAAATTTCAGGGTGAAAACATAAAAATTTGATGTCACATCCCAAGGAATGTCGTGAGATCACAATTTTTAGTAGCAGAACCTGACATTAACACTATATTGGTGAGCAAACTGCAACGAAGCAGAATGTAAGTCTCAAAAAAACAGTAGATTATAGTGCTTAATTGTATAAAATAACCTAAAACATCATAACAGGCAAATAAAAAGCACCAGAAAAACTGGTTCAAAGTCGAAAATCAACTTACAAGTCATGATTACCTTCATATTTTTAAGAGGGCTGTGAATTTTTAAACACTTGGAATCAAACCTGAGTTCTGGAGCAATGTTTTCTCGCTCATTTTTCCTGACCATATTTTTTTTTCAAACTTCACCCATATGGCAACGCCAAAACACCATGGAAACGATCAGGTTAACCTACTTGGCAATTAAATCGATGACCACTATCCACCACTTGTATCCAGCTGACATTGTAGCCATTACTACAACCATTAGGTGTTGTTTTGTCACTATATTGAATGCATCAACAGCATATATTTTCTTTCCATTTATAAGTTTAAAAGTAACATAAATTTGATTCAATTGTCACGACTCACTATGCAGCCCAGTGCACCACGCTGAATGATATGATTTCTTCCACGTGCTTGGAACTTCATATATCTGCAAACAATACTTCAACACCTTTGATTTATTTCATCTGTGCGTTGACAACTCCAACACTTAGTATTCTCTCCACAAAATTCACATTCAACATCCGTACATAACGGTTGGAAGCAAAAGAAAGTGGCTCGGCGATGGATCTCATACCTGCAAAATCATATTTACTCTATGCAACATCTTGAGTAGGATCAAGAGTAGCATCACCTCTCTTACGATTCTTCCTATTCTTTTTTTTTTGGTTAGTTTGGCCTCATCATACTATTAACCGTGACAATCAAAGATGGGCCTCATGATCATCTCAAGTTGGCTCAAGATTTGGTGGATCACAAGAACAAAAAGGCGTGGATTGATTCCTCTTTACGCAGATCTGGGCATCACCAAACCAATCGCTCAAATTTACCTCTAAATGACAGCTGGGCTAAGAGTGGTCGGTTAGCAACTGCTTTCCAAAAGGATGGGAAAGCTAAACTAGGTTTCGATGGAGTTGCTCAAACGCCAGCAAGGTGGAATTATGTGAAGGATAGAAACAAGAAGGGTTCGGATGAAGCCTACAAGCATTGGGTTTTAGAGATTAAGGCCAAGGCATAAAATAATAATATAAGAATTGATAAATGGATAAGAAAAAAATGAGTGTTGGCAGGCTGGGAATAAGCATGACTTAGCGAGGTCACCACAACAGAGAGTAGAGAATAATTGACAATCTTCCTGTAAGGACTTGAATTGGCAGAGTTCGTCTTCACCATGCCGACAATGGAATAACATAGTAAGCAATTCACCTTTGGTATCCGGACTTTAATGCATCATTGGCATGGCAAGCCTGCCTTCTTATGGATCTGGACGTTGATAGATGTACCGTATTTCAAGCACAATCTATTGTTATTCATTGCCTTGCCATACATAGAAAAACAAAATCAGAATGCATTATTGAGTAGGCCATATTGTCTCCATCACCATCACAACTTTGTCCACCTATCAACAATTTTAATGTCGGTTGAAGCCATTTCACTCCAAATTCTACTCATGAAGATTTCCCAATCGACATCCTTCAATTTCGCAAACCAGGGTTCTCCATAAGCAGGTTTCAGCGATTCGGCTCCGGCTTCTTAGAGCCGGTGGCAGATCCACAACAATTTCCCATGCTATAGTCGCAAAGATTTGTACAAAATTTTGAAACAAAAGAACAAAAGTAAAGGAATTCATAGAATTCGAACCCTGGACTTGAGAAAGGCTCTCGACGATCGGGAAAGAATGAATGCATGCGTGAATTGCATGCGCAGAGGATCCGAGAAGGAGTGTGATCTGCCTTTGGTCAAAATAGGAAAATTCAAAAACTAACAGATTTGCAAGACTGTTGGTAGCGTCGAAGGTCCCGAGGTCAATTCCTGGCGAGAGCTTCTAATTTGCTTAAATTTCGAATGCTTTCTATGGTTGTGAAAGTTTGTGACTCCTCATAATATCACAATCCTATTCTTGAATATTTATACAACTCCAAAAAAAAGGATTCAACCCGATTCCGAAATGAGAAGAGCAAAAAGCACAAGAAATCAAATATATATATATATAATATATTATATTATATATATATATATTATAAATATATATATATATTATATATATATATATATATATATATACAATTGCCCACCACAAAGAACAACATTATTTCCGCTCGGCATACTGCTGATTATTATTTTTTTTTTTTAATCCTATAATTAAAAATCAAATCTATTAGTGTTGCAGTCCAAGTAATGGCTATAGAAAGAAAATATTGGGGTTGAGCCTGCAAGGCCGGCTTTTGAGAGAAAGACAACTTCACCCTCCATCTGAAACTAATAAGTAAAGGTAAGAAATGGAAAGCCGTTCAATATACAACGCTCTGCATGCTAACTCCTAGGCTAGGGTTAAGACACTCGTTCTGGATGTGTATGGGGCAGTAATCAGTAACCCCAAAATTATTCATTTTGTGTTGTCCTTCCTCTCCAATGAGATGCAGCAGTCACAGATCTTCAGATTTGAAAATCGTCATTTGCTGTAAATGTTTTAGCTTACATTGATGTTCTATTCAGTAGGTTAAAAAAATTGAAAATCCTAAGTTAACCTACTTCGATGCAAACAACAATGCAAAGTAAAGCGTTTAAATCTGAAATTATGCTGAAATAGAAAACCTAACATAAATAAAATTGAAATATAAAACCAAGTTGAATTAAAAAGAAAGTGAATCCCGACTAAACTCAGAATATAAACCCCTTCTACATGAAAATCGTTGCAACAGAGCTACAAAGCTAATGAGCATTGGCGAAACGCTATAGCAATGCTGAAGACATCGCAATCCATAGACAGAGGGTAAACATATAGAACAACATCACAATCGATAGAAACAGAAGCATTAGCATCAAAACAGGAGAACAACATAACAATCCATGGTTAGCATCAAAACAGGATGAGGAAGGGTATCAGAACGATAAAATGGGGGCATCCATTAAGCGTAAGAAGGTAATATTGGGGTGGATACCCTTCTCGCAATGATGCAAGGGAAGCTCTTCGTCAATGGGAACGACAGCGAAGGAGAAAAAGGGTTTGGATGCTCTGGAAAAGGGTTCGAAAGTTCTAGGCTTTACTTCGAATATTGTTGATACGATGAAGCCTTCATCTCGTAATAACTAACCTATGCTGCCGCATGGATATAAAGCACAACCGAATAAAATAAAACAAGTATTCTGTACTTTTTGGACATTTGAAAGTGTCATGGATTATGCATTAGTTTTATGTTAAGCTGCTTCTCGCACATGGTTTTTCAAACCATGGCTTTTGAAAAACCAAAGCGCTTTTATAGAACGTATATACAGAGGGTTTTGACCGAAGCTCTTTTACAAAACCTAGATACATAGGAGGGTTTTTCCTTGGAATAGCTCAGTTTGTTAGAGCGTGTGGCTGTTAACCACAAGGTCGGAGGTTCAAGTCCTCTCTTCTAGTGATATTTGGGGTTTAGTGGGCCTTTTTAAGTCCAGATTTTGAACGTGGCTCTGATACCATATGTAAGAACCTGATTCCTATTATTAGAGCCTCAATCTATTTAAACACTAACAGATCTATTTCTTTTTTATTTGCAAGTAAAAAAAGGAGCTTGCTGACCTTCTCACAAAGCTTTAAACATTTAACATCTTATCATTTTGTCATAAGCAACATAAATTAAGGTGAGCATTCCATTGATATCAACCTAACAAGAGTAGTCCATGGAAAAATACCTGTTCGGGCGGTTGATGATGATACCTTTGTCTTATAGCTCCAGCTGAACGCTCCTTCTCACCGACCCAACCGGATTTACCTCCCAGCCAACTAGGAAACAAATTCCTAGCCCAGGAAACCTCCACAGGTTTCCTAGCCCTCCGTGCCCAAGTCCAACCCGATATAGTGTGTCCTCAAGAAGAACGTGCAAAACCAGATACAATACTTTCCTCCTCTCAAACCCAGGAAACCTCCATAGGTTTCCAAGGTCTCCCCAAAATCATAACAAGTCCAAAACAATCACAACCAACCCCCACAATCATAAGAAAAACCTCCCAAAACTCCCCCCTTTTCTCCCTTCCCCCTTCCCTTTTTATACACTCCTTCCCTTCTCCATCTCAACCACCTCTCATTAATGTAATTCACTTCTCACCCATCCCTATAGTTGACTTCTCTCCTCCCAAGTAAGCTAGGAGTACATTTGGAAATGTGAGATGAATATAAAATTGAGAATTTAATGGGAAGGATCATGTCTTCTCCCAAGTAAATCTGAAAGGTACATTTGGGAATGTGAAAGAAATATATATATATATATATATTGATGATAAGATGGAGAGGACTATGTCTTCTCCCAAGTAAATATGAAGGTACATTGGGGAAGGTGAGATGTAATTACATGGAGAGGACCATGTCTTCTCCTTAATGAATGTGAGGGTACATTGGGTAATGTGAAATGAATACATAATATGAAATAATGGAAGAGACCATATCCTACCTAATATTCAATTTGAGAAGGTAAGTGAGGAATTTGAATAATGGAAATCATGAATTTTATATTAGACCAATATTTCTCAATATTTTTAGATAATGTAAACATTAACAAAATTTGTAGGATAAGATTTAAGTGGGGCATTACACTATCTTAATTCTGGATCTAGCAAACTATCTCAGTAATTAAAACTAACCTAGGTCCATCTTAATTCTAGATCGATCAAGTGTCAAAATGTATCAAATATCTTTTGACTTTAAAAATATATATTTTATTTTATTGTTTTAATCTAATTTAATTTAGTTTTTATTTTTATTTTTGTGTAATTGGACCAAATCAAAATATGTAATCTCTTTCATACTGGGTTAGAATACTTGCAAATATGTAATCTCTTTCATACTAAGTTAGAATATGTGCAAGAAATCCATCTTCCATATTTATATTTTCTATATGCTAGTTATTCAACCTAACTTACATATTTATTTGAAATAATTAGCCATACACATAGGAATCTCATCCCAACATCTAATCAAAATAAGCGCACAAAACCCTTAATAGTATAAGCATTTCTTCCTTACAAATAACCTCTTAAAAATTGATGCAAGAGCTTCTCTTCAACATCACCATTACAATGAAACTCTTTAAATAATGAACTCAATTCCAAATTTCCTAGTAAAAGAAAATCTCAACTATTTAGTGTCAAAGATATCCTTACAGCTTTTAAAACACAAAACTGAAATTTAACATGAAATTTGAACGTCATGAGTGAGGGTGAGAAATAATCTTCAGATTGATATGTTCAGGCTTTTATGGTAGGCTTTAAGGAGGCTAAATTTTGATTTTAGTAATCTTTAAAGGTTCAATTAAATATTTTAGTTGAAAATTTAGTAAAAGGAAAGCATGGAGGACAATATTATGTATATCTATAGAGAGCTTATAATTTTAAGGTTATGGGATATTAGGTTTGAAGATAACATGGCAAGAGTTATTGGTTTGTTTGGTTAAGAGCTTGTATTTTTGCATAGAAAGAAAGAGGTTAATGCCCAAAGGCTTAGAGGCATCTAGAAGGAGTGAAATCATGTCCCATTAAGAACCATCAATTGGTAATTTGGATAGTGTGGTTTTAACAATAGTGATGAGTCAACCCACTTTGGTAGATAATAGCTATTTATTGTTATCCCCACTACTCGCTTGATAACTAGGTTATTATTAGTTTGCCCACTATTTAAAACAATATATAAGAATTGACCCAATTTTTAAATGAAGATTTTACAATGCCCAGTATCTATTAAGTTATTGTAAATGGTATTTAAGTTATTCTTTTTGTATTTCTTTGAAAATATTTATGGTAAGTGTTATTGAGTTAGCATAATCTTGGTATTGGTAGAATTCGTTAAAATCCTTGGTTATTATGTGAAAGTAATGGAGGTAATAATGGATGTTATGCAATTAACTCTATTCATGTTATGTGATTCATTTTTTTGGTCACAATTACATTTCATTCCATTATCCACTCAACTATACTTGTTGGCATTGAAAAAATACTAGGACATATGTAGAGGATTACAGATATGTCACCTTAGATCACAAAGTCAATGATTAAATTATATTGTCTGAGAATACATAGCCCATGTTTCAAAAATATAGCATTAGTTTAGCTTCAAAAAACTGAAAATAAATTTGATTTATTATACGCTTTGAAAGCAATCAAGAAGACAAACATGAAGATTCATGAGATTTTAGTGAGAGGAATGATCCTCTAAACCACCAACACCATAATTTATTGATCATGAGAAATAACTCAAAAAAGTGGATTTGCAGCTAAGAGACGGTTTCTTGTCAACTCATTTTCATTGCTACAAATTTTAGAATAAGTTAAAAACATTTCAGAATGCATATTTTGAGAGTTAAATATACTAGCATTTGCACTTGCAATGGGAATGCCACAAGGCAAGAGCGTAGGAAAGAGTAGCATAGAATATGGAAGTGAAAGGTTTATGCAATTTTATTTATTTATTAGTGTTTATGTGAGAAAAACTTTGAAATTTAAATTTTGTAGAATATAGATATATCATGGATTATAATTGCAAGATGGGTGCATTACTAAAATTAGCATTTGTGGAATTAATTGACTATTTTATTGATGTTCATCATTTCAAGATAAGTGGTTTATTTTCAATTTGAATGTATAATATCAATATAGATTTTGTGGCAAGTTTTAATGATTGAATAATGAAATTGCTATTGATTCAGTCTATGGATAAGGTTCTCTTTGTTGTACAAGAGGACTTCAACAGAGTATCATATACAACCTAAGATGATTTCCACATTAGCTAACAAGAATTACTCTTCCACATTTTTCTTTATTTCTACTAACAATGAGAAGACATAAATATTTAAAATCATATTGGAAGCTTCTTCATTGGACATGACCAATCCTACCCATTCCAAGAACAAAATCAACAATAAGACATAAGTGACTAGTGTTTTCTTCCTATTGGGATCAAAGAATCCTCATCTTAATCTTTTATTGACAACAACTATGGAAATTCCATCTTCAACTTGGTGGCATCAAGTTCATTATTAGTTTTCATGTTTAACTTAATGCAAATGTTACTCTATGATCTTCGAACATATTCTCTGATTACATTACTTCTCACACACTGTATGCATATGTACACTTGTTTATTCCCAGTTATCAAATTGTATATCTATATATATGTTTTTCACACGTGATTAGGTGATTTCATCATATTAAATATTTCTATTTATACATACAAAAATCCAACAAAACAAACCCAAGAGAACACTCCAAACATTGAAACAAAGTCACAAACGATAGAATGAAACTATAAACTCTAACTAAAAAATAATTTTTATTTATTTTTATTGTGTAGTGTTAATTGAAATGAATAATGGATGACACTAAGAACTTATTACTTTAATGGTGACTTCATCATTGGTTTGGTCATTAGTGTTTGTAATTCACCCCAAAAATCAGTTAAATTTCCTAAGTCTTCCATATTAACTCCCATGAATACTCCTACTGATTTCCTATGATTTCTTCCTATTAAGTAAATTTTCATACAAATGTACTAATTCAAATGACCAAGATGCTGGAGTAAAATGTCAAACATGAGTGAAATGTCTGAGTTACGGAGTCATCCTTCCTATCCTTTTGCAAGGATCAGACAAGTTAGGTAGATAGGATGCAATTTAAAGTGTGATTGGGTTAGGAACACAAGGTGTATATTAAATATTCAATAAAATCCAAAGTGACATGTTTTCATGGAAGGTGCTAGCTTGTATGAATCTATGAAGAAGAAAATTTCCCACCCTGTAGGAATTCATTCAATTAAATCATCTAGGTCATTCAAAAATCAGAATAATATGTATTCTTGTTTTGTCTCAGCATTGAAATTTTAAAGTTACATTATTCCCTAAATGCGTGTTACGAAGTAACCTTATTATGTTCAACTTGTGTCGAAAACATAAAATATCCTCTCTCATCTTATTCTCCCACTAAGATATTCCCCTCATGGCAAGATTATATATCTCCGCATATCAATTTTTGAATTGTAAGCATCCCAGACTAAGTAGAAAATCATCATTTTCTAGAATGACATGCTTTCATTTGTGAGTCTGTGATTTTGCAGCTTGATTCGAAGCACTCCCGACGAGAGTCTCAACTCATTTTTTCTCTCTCAAGTCACAAATTTGGATAAATTTTAAAATAGAATGATGATGTGAAATATTGGGAATTTTTTTTAATGATATGCAAGCTCCCGAATTAATATTAAAAAAATGTGTTTAGGATTGTCTCAAATTAACCATAATGTGAAGGATTATCTGTCAAGTGTTGAGTGTCTTTTATGTGAAACTTATGAGGTTAATTATCTGTTTAAAAAAACGTATATAGAAAGTAAAATATAGAGAAGTAAAACACAAAAACTCATAAACACAAAGTTGATAAAGGAGTTCACCCCAGCAAGGCTACATCTCCTTGGACTTGCTTCAATGGCTAGGTCCTCTTCGGATTAATGGTCAATTCTATGATTACATGCACCCGTAATGCTCTAATGGCTTTGCAACCTACTCCATTAGATTCAAAAGACCTAAATACCCCAAATAATTCTTTCCAAGCTCTGCAATTGGACTTTAGCTGATCTAGGCTTGACCTCCTCTCATGGTGGCCACAGGCTTCCTTATATTTCAATTCGAAAAAATCACATATAAAAGTTCCTTTCTGCCTCTGCAAACTATTCCATTGTGTTCAAAGCATCCAATTCATATAATAATGACTCTTTCTGATCCAAAATCGGTCAAAATATTCCAGAGTTATGGCCTCTTTTGTTTTCCCTAGGAAAAATCCACCGAAGCAATTGAAACTCTAGTTAGCCCTATCAATTTTGGCATAATTCTAGATTTAGAAGACCCAAAAAAAATACCTCCATCCTAAATCCAAAATTAATTAAGTGATAAGCTTGGATTAATTAACACTAAACTCACTTACCGCATTAATCTGCAGCGGTTAGTGTTAGCACGGGCCTTTAGCTTCGGTCTATTGGTCATATGGGAAGAGGGGTAGCTCACGAGGCTAGCTCCTCACCTCCAAACTTCACCACATTACACTTTAAATAAAATGTGTTCCCATAGATTGTTAAGTGGCGCAGTTGTGGTGTAGTGGTAACGCTGGATGCTTGTGTGGGTGAGGTCACTAGTTCAATTCCTTGTTCTACCAAAACAATTTTACCCAACCTTTGAGAGGGCACATGGTGGCCTTCTGGCTTGCCATGTGTTAGCCTCTGATTTGTCCACCTTAGATGAGGTTGACCAATCCAATGGTGACACTTGTAACAACCCAATTGAGGCACATGTGGAGACTATTATGGGAATATTCTGTGGAATATTATTTTTGTTGACTGGGATGTATGGCTACCTAATCAACATCTGAGTCAACCTCTACCCAAAATTTGCATGTTTGACAAAACGATCAGAACGTGATATCTTTCTCATACAAAATCCATTTTCAATGAAACAATTTGCATTGGGATCGTATCGTCGAGGCAAACACTATTAGGTCCCTATAATACTAGTGATTCCCCCATTACTATTGTCGTTGTATCCCTTATTGTTATTGTTGTGCCCCTATTGTCCCCATAGAATCTCTCTATTGTTATTTTTGTGTCTTTATATTATTATTGTTAGATCAACATGGTTATATTGTGAACACTTAGACTCCTATATATAGAAAGCAGGTTTCTTCATTTGAATCATCCAAGAATTGTTCATTTGTGTAATGTAAAGGAGTTTTCCCCCTCAAAGAGGCTAAGTTCTAAGGCGTTGATCTATATTTTCTATCTTTTTGTGAGATGGCTTCATAACATTTGGTATGAGAGCTTTGGATTCTAGGGATTCGCTGCTCCAAATAGGTCATCGTGGAATTTTCACTATAATTTTATTTTATTTTATTTTATCCTTTTTTTTTTTTCTCCGATGTTTTAGAAGCTAAAAAAACGCATTTGAGAGTAAATCTCCTTAAACCTTGGGTCTGAATTTCAGATTTTGTCTAGCTATATTTTTGGAGATATGATATGGGGAAGTTTGGGTTTTTCAAGCTCCAAAATTTCATCTAAAACATGCCATCGTGGAATTTGTGCTATAACTCTTTCGCTACAACATTGTAGAAGCTAGAAGAAAAACCCATATGACAAGAAATTAGTCTGAACATTGGCTCTGAATTTCATATCCAGTATCACTATATTTTCGGAGATATAATCTTAGGAAGTTAGGATTTTTGCAGACCCCCAATTACATTGCAAACAAGTCACATTGGGAAAATAATCATAACTTTCGCTCTAAGCATCAGATTGAATTTTCTTAAGAAGTTACAGAAAGAGGACAAAGTGTTGTTTTTATTGGGTATCATTTTTAGAACCTAAGGTGGAAACAGTCACCCATGGCACATTGTACAATCGCACTCTACTGAACTAGTCTATACTCAGGTCATCGTAGGAGATTTGGCATAACTCTTCATTGGATAATCCAATCTTGACTAGAATTGTGGGGCTAGAAAGATTACTCAAAGGGTTACCATAGAAAGCAATTTCAAACATGGGAGGTCTAAAATTATTGTGATACATCAAACTCAATATCTAACTCCTACAAAGTGAAAAAAGGTGTGTATAGTTTTTAAAATTTTTGCATAAGATTCATTTGAAAAACTAGTTTGAAGGAATTCAAAGGGCATAGTGAAGAGTTATTAACGGTAATTTATGCCCTGAAGAAAGAAAATGTAAACACCTAGTAAGCAACCTGAAAGCTCTAGCATGACTCATGAAGAAGAGGAAGAAATGCAACATGATACATCAAAATTACGAGACCAAGTGCAACAAATTTCACTCACACAAAAAGTAACAGAAAATAAGATGGATGGTTCAAAGAAAGATGTAGAAGCTAAGATGGATGGTTTAAAGAAAGGTGTAGTCTCTAAGATGAATGACGTGGAAGCTAAGATGGACAGCGTGGAAGCTAAGATGGACAGCCTGGAAGCTAAGATGGATGGCATGAAAGCTAAAATGGATGATTTAAAGGCATGGAATATTTGAAGACAGATGTGAAGACAAATTTGACAAAGTTTCTACAAGAAATGCTTACTAATGGCAAAAGGCTAGTAAAGGAAACTCATGATGAGAAAAAAAGAAATGTTAATCACGATTTCATAGACTCTAACGTTGTATCAAAGAACCACCATGTTCCAAAGATTGATATGAGTAATTTTGATGGCAAGGATCCTGGAACATGGATACTACAGATGGAGCATTTTTTTGATCTCCATAATATGAAAAACACACAAAAGGTACGCATCACAACTTTATATTTGGAATGAAATTAGTTTGTATGGTATCGATGGATTTTCTCTTGTAAACAAGTTGTCACTTGGGCAATTTTTATGGATGAAATGATAGAAAATTATGAGGATAAAAAAATAAAAACTTTTTTAGCCAATTGATAAATCTCAAACAAAAGGGTTGAATCATGGAGCACATTGAGTACCTCCAAAAATTGAATATAAGGGTAAAAGATATTCCAAAGGAGCAGAGGATTAATATGTTCATAGGGGCTTTAAAAGATGACATCCAACATGAGGTTTTCCTTTCGGAACCAAATTCATTGGAGAAGGTATTCAAGTTCACCAGAAAAATGGAAAGCAAAATTATGGAAACAAGGAAGCATACCACTCACAATCATAAAGATGGAAGTTTTGTTGCCCCTAGCCATCAAAAACTTACAAGGTTGACACCACAAAAATTTGAAGAGAAAAGAGAAAAGGGGATTTTTTCACCGGGAATAGTGTCCACTCGGAGCTGCTATTCCCACTAAGACTGGTAGCTATCTTAGAAACAAACATGTAAAGAATACTTTCGTTTTCCTTTATGAAAATAGATAAGAGTGGAATAAAGAACACCAACCTTAGTCTTGCGCTTGGTTCCTTACTTGATTCCTCTCCTTCCTGATAGATCTTTGCCACATCTTCTTCGTCTGACCAGCTTCAAAGAGCACCTGTGGAATAAAAGCAACATACTACTATCGAATA
>APFE030610573.1:0-15062 GCA_000404065.3 Pinus taeda
TTTATAAACCTTTGATAGTATCCAACTAACCCTAGGAAACTTTTGACATCTCTCTGATTTTGCGGAGGTGGGACCCTATGGATGATAGCTATCTTGTTTGGGTCCAACTGCAGTCCTTGCTGGGATATTTAATGACCTAGCATAGTCCCTACAGTCATCAAGAACTCACATTTTTTGGGACTAAGAGACAGGTTCATTTCAATGCATTTGTTCAACACCTTACCTAAGTTGGACAGAGCTTCCTAGAAATCACATCCACAAGGTGTAAAATCATCCATATAAATCTCTACTGCATCATGGACTAACTCGACAAATATACTTAGGACTTCTCTCTGGAAAGTGGCAGGAGCATTGCATAGGTCAAAAGGAAGGACCCTATAGGCGAAAGTACCCCAACGACAAGTGAAGGTGGTTTTATCCTGGTCTTTTGGGCTGATCTAGATTTGATTGTACCTGCTAAATCCATCTAGGAAAGAGAACAACTTTTTCCCTTCCAGGACATCTGGCACTTGGTCGATGAAAGGTAGAGGGAAATGGCCCTTGTTTGTGGCTTTGTTTAACTCTCTTTAATTGACACAAATCCTGCACTTACCATTTTTCTTTGGAACTAACACCAAAGGAGAGACCCACTCACTGTTGGAGATAGGGTAAATGAATCCTGCATCTAGCAGCTTTTATAGTTCTTCTTTGACTATATCTTTGAGAGCTAGATTCATCCTCCTTTGGGGTTACCAGACTAGATTTCAACCTTCTTTGATATAAATGTGGTGAGTACACACTGAGGAGTGCACTCCCTTCATTTCTTTGTAACTCCAAGCAAAGGCATCCAGGTGTTCCTTTAGCCTGTTGAACAACTTTTCTTCTTGGTGAAAAAAAGAGATGGGTTGATTTTCAAAGTTCTCTAAGGGCCAAATTCTATAGTTTTGACATGGATAGGGTTGGAATCGGCTAAGCATAGATCAATATGATGGTTGTTTTGGGTTTTCTTTACTACTTCTTCTAAGGACAATGTACTGGGAGTTGGACTTTGGAGTATGTGTTCAATCAAATCATCTTCGTTCAGTTGTCCCCCTCCATGGTTGTTTCTAAGGTATAGATTTGGGCGGAATAAACTTCATCTTCTTCCTCCTCTTCCAACCATATAGGTAAGTCATGTTTTAGAGATGGCTGAGTAGGAGGATATAGGACTAATTGATTAGAAATATGCCCATTCTTGATAGTCATGTTTCCAACCTTGCAGCTAATGTAGGCATCAAAAGTGGCTAGTCAAGGCCTCCCAAGGATGAGAGGGTAACCAGTAAGCTTGGCCATAGGATGGAGAACTAGGAAATTTTCAGGGTATTCCCAAGAGTCAATGAAGACCATCACATCCTCCACAATCCCCTCAGGGGTCACTATAGCGCGGTCTGCAAGTTGCAGGACTATTGTGGTCTTTCTCAATGAACCCTCGAGGTTGAGCTTGAGCATGGTGTACTTGTTCATCACATTAATGGAAGACCCAAGATCAATCAAAGTGTGTGGGACAATGGTGCCATTGATGTGCACATCTACTACATGGCTTCGAGGGTCCAAATACTTTGGACATATTACTTGCCCCAGTATCAAGTCGGACAACTGTCAAATGACATTAATGATAGAGACATCTCTTGTCTGCCTCCTTGAATGCTTGAAGCACTTATCCTTGATCAACTTGTTGTAAATAGGCACATATTTATAGCTTGGAGAAGTGGAATTTTGAAACATATATTTTTCAATTCTCCTAGAAGTTCAATCTCTTCTAGGGTAGGATGGAGTGGTCGGGTTAATCTCTTAAGAAAGGGTGGTGGATTTACTTTAGGCATGCTTTCCTCTCTTTCTTTCTCAACCTCCCTAGGTGGAGGTAGAGGTTGGTTGTTCGAGAGTACTCTCCCATATCTCACGTTGATTTCTTGAATTTCCACAACATAAGCTGGATAGGATGTCTCTCCACTATATACTGGATGTGCCTGTCTGTTGTTCAGGTTTGGATTTGGTTGTGCAAGCATTTGGGGTTGTTTAGGTGGATCATAGTGTAAAATATGTGGTTGAGTAGGTGGTGAAGGCAATAAATCTGGAGCATTGTTGTATGGGGGCCTCCACCTCTGAGGCGGTGCATTCCACTGAGGTTGTGGCAGAGCATATGGTTGAAATGACTGGCTAGTTGGCTAGGAATGATACTGAGGTGCGAAGGACCAAGGAGGAGGTGTAGACTAGGAATGATGAGTAGGGGGTCCCCAAGAGGGAATGGATGTGGTCTGGTTGGGGTTGTAATATGCATGGGATTACCCTTACATGCCCTACTGGCATGGTCTATGCCCATGGGTCTCCTTTGGTATATGTAGAATAGGTGTCCAATTACCCCTTCAGCGCCATGATATACAACTTTTAGTCTAGGTAGAGAAGGGAACCTGTCTGTGGAGTGGTTTTCTTCACAAACTGAGTAGATTTCGGTCGAATTCAATGGAAATTCATTCCCAGGGTGCCTCCTAGTGCACCTAGGGTAGACAATGGCTAAGGCTCTCTTTGCTTCCTCATGTTTTCTCTTAATGTGCATAGTGTCCATCTGTAGGGTGAGGGTTTGTAGCATCTCACTCTTGAAATCCTCCAACATGTTTCCAATTTCACCCTTGATGGATGAATTGGAAGAGGATGGACTTACCATAGGTTGACTACCCCTACCCTTTTTCCTAGCTGCCCTAGAATGGTTTCTAAAGACAATATTGATGTCCTCATAGGGTAACTGGTAGATGTTCCCTCCTGCTAACAAGTTTAGGGTATACAAAAGATATTCCCTTAATTCTCTAAGCAGGACTAGCTTTAGTGACTCAGGGTCAAGTGTGCACCTGGCCCTTTTGCAACTAAGTTGGAATCTTTCTTCATAATCCTCTAGGGATTCATCATGCGGTAAGGTCATCCTAAAAATTTCCTCTTTAGTGTATTTAGACCTAAAGTAGTCCCAATACTTGTTGTTGAGGGCTTGCTGCATCTGAGCCTAAGTTGTGATGCTATCCCTAGGTAAACCCATGAACTAGCGCAAAGCTGTATCCTTGAGAGTGGATGGGAATAGTTTCAACTTCTGCTCATCGTTAATGTAGTCATAGGTTTGGCATATTACAACAACTTCAAATAAGAAAGTGTCTGGATCTTTTGAGGTTAGGCCATGGAAATGAGGAAGGGCAGAGGGGATTATATTCTTCATCTTAGTATCCCGATTGGTTTCCCTGATGGGGAAGGCACCCTCAAGTCTTTCTCTATTTCCTCCGTCATTTCTATTTTCAGCCATTGGATCAGTAGGAATGGGTTCTTCTTCTTTTTCTTCCCCTGTAGGTTCTTCAAATATTTCAAGTTGCTCACCTAAGGGTTCCTCCAATTCATAGCCACCGAAGAAGAGGGAAGGTTGGCTATTTGAAGCAGTGGGGGTATTTGGCAAAAAATTCCCTAAGTTATCCCTATTCCGATGAGGCATGAAAAAAATATTTTTTGTTTTGTTTTGAGATTTTTTTCAAACTTCGAAAATGATTGTAGAATTGAAATTGCAGACTGAATGAAAACTAACTGACTGAATGAAGATTAAATACTTTAATGAAATCTTACTTGCCAAATGGAAAGGAAAGCAAAGAATGCAGAATGGAAAAGAAATAAACTAAATTACTCTTGCAGAAATGAAACTAATAGCAGAATATCAGAAACAAGAAATGGAAGAAAGAAAGCAGTAATCACATATTACTCAGACACCTCCCTAGCAACGACGCAAAAAAGTGATGAGCACCAGTATTGCAACAGGAATGTTGCAACTCTTGGGGCTACCAGCTTTACTTTATCAACCTAGGATTTGTACAAACTTGGAGGTGATAGTACTATATACACAAGTAAAAGTGACGGTTTCACCCTTTTGTCACTGTTCAACTGGTGAGAGACCACTAGGGTTTTTCAAGCCAGACTTCTACGGATTCAGAAGAAGCTTGATTACTGATGAGGGAAAGATAAATCTACTCTAAGAGAAAGCTTGTCTACTGCAATAAGGAAAAAGACTGAAATCCAATGCTAAAATCACACCATTGTCTAACTAACTGCTAAGAGAATATGCTTAAGAAAGAATGCTAAGTTAACATGTATGAAATTCTACTGTCCTAAGCATGTAAGTTCAAAGCATCAAACATTACTACTGTGCATGTAAATGACTAGAATAAATCTGTTTTTCTTTTTATCATTTTTATGAAAGAGTGTGATGGCTAATCTCTCTTTTGGTGATGTGGCAGGTGGCTTAGGAATGATGGTGGATGGTTGGGAGGCTTGGGAGACCCTTAGGTTACCTTTTCTAGCTTCCTAGAGGATTTTCCTCAATTTAGCCTCAAAATAGGCCACTACAGGAAAACCTATAGGATGTCCTAAAAACCTACAGGATTTCCTATATTTCTATATGATACAGCCAAGAGAAAAAATATGGGTACTTGACGTGATGGAGGGCTTAGGGAAGATGGTTGGATTTGCTCAACATGCTTGGAGTAGTTTCCTTGTAAAATGATGAAATTGGTGAGGGTCTTAGTGAAAGAAAGGAATGATCATGGATGTATTAATTTTGAAGGAGGTTGCTGGCTATGAGATCTCTCTTTACTTTTGAAACACCTACACTGCATCAAACATTGGTATTTTCCCAAAAATCATGTAAACAAGGAGAATTTCAATAAGCTAGGAAAACATAGTTTAATGAGCTAGCTCTCTACTTCATGCATGAGGAAAACTTGCAGAATAATATGGAATCGTTGATGAGATCTACTGTAAAGCTGAAGATGGAAGAAATTATGACTAATTCGTACTCTTGCAAATTGATCAAATGTTGGCTTAAGTATAGAAAAATCTAAATTCTATGAGAAAGTAGAATTCTATCTTTTTGGGGCTGCATGAGAGTCCTTTCCTCAAATCATGATCCTTGAAGGAAGAAGTGAGGCCAAAACACCTATTGAAATTTTTTTGATGGTTCTTTATCTCTTCTAAACTATTTCTGAAGTAAAGCACAAATGGAAGCAAAGTTGTGGACTCTGGTAATTTGTTCCATGTGCTTGGCAAAGGAATTTTGAAGCATGGGTACGCGATCCCTTACATGTAAGACCCATTTCTCATGCAATTTCGGATCCTCATTTTGGTCAACCAGGTATAGAAGCCTCTACCCGAGGAGGTGCTCCTTGTCCGGTCAATATTTCTTATTCCGGTGTTTATCAGTGCTAGTATACAATTGGCTTACTCACTAACGAAGATCTTTATGCTAGAGCTATTTTATTGCTATTTCTTTCTGTCATCCTTTTAAAAGAGGGTAGGTTACATCTACAAACTAAATGGAGACCATGTGTTTCATGGTTCAAAAATGTTGAATCCCGTCTCAATCATCATTTGTCGGACTCTTCGAGTCAGTTCCCTAGCTTGGACAGGGCATTTAGTTATGTCGCCTATTCCCGGAATCAAGGGGAGTGCACGTCAGATGGGAAATTTTTTGGATTATACCACATCCCGAAGTTTAGACCGCTTTCACAGGTCAGTGGAATCTTTATGCTCAAATCCTATTCTAGTAGTCCTTATCGGTACCTCCCAAGGGGCGGGACTGCTATTCTAACTTTCTCGAGGATTCCATCCAAAACTCAAGTTTATGGTGACTGATATGGCTCATCATCATTAGCTATTGCATTGTTTTCCAATTCTCTCATATGTATAGAACAACTTTGGGATTGGTCACAGTATGGAAGATATTAAACAAACTAATCAAAGCTACACTACTTGCAATGAAATTCTTATAAGGACAATTTAACCATGAATCTATGAAATCAATCTAAGCATACAGATACAAGAAGAGGAGCCTTTGCTACTAGGGTTGGCCCTAACCAAAGAGCTTCAACCCTCTGAGTTAACTGAGTACTGGATCAATAAGAAGCTCATTCTCACAATCAAAACAGAAAATTACATAACATTGTCTTCCACAAGTCTTGAGCTCAAAAATAACTAGAGTTTTTACAACAAAAATTCGAATCCTAATGAGGTTCTAAGCCTCTTTATTTATACAACTGAAGTCCCCAATAACTTCCTTAAGTCTAGGGAGGCTCAGCTCCCAAAATCAAGATAAGCTAACTCTTTGACTGTCACTTGCTCAACTGCCTTTTGATCTTCATGACTTGGCTGCTTATACTCTAAGCTAGTGTGATTGATGGAGGAATATTCAAATGAGGGAGGAGTAAATGAGGAGGATTTACCTCCTACAATATCTCTTCCTTGTCCCATTTGAGTTTCAGTGTTTATTCTTGCCAAATTTCCGTGATTTTCTCTCTCAAACATGCATTCAATGCACATTAGTCCACTAGGCATAATATCTCACTTTGACTCATCTCATTAAACAAAATATAATCAAAACATGTAATAAATTGTGAGAAGAGTTGATTTGACTAATCTAGGAGGTGAATTAAGGTCCATATAGTTAACCAATGATGAGGCTCATCACCTGGTTGAGTTTATTTCGAGTTGTAGTTAATTAATTCAGTTTAACATAGTTAAAGTCAGTTAAACTAGTTCCAACAGTTGGAGGAACTAGTGGGAGGTATAGGAGTGGGGTGCTGCCAATAGTGATCAACCATTTAATTTATGATTAACTCATAATTAACACATGCATGCCAGATCTGAGAGTTACCCATTTGAGATTAGAGTTCAGGGACAATGTACTATCAGTTGTATAATCATTTGAATTGTACAAGTGGTGCATGTAGTCAGAGGAAGGCCTATGAGGATTTTGTAATTCCAATTGAGGAATTTCCCTAATTAATAGGGGATAATTCCCAAGGAAAAAATGTAGGGAAATAGGGACTTGGGCAAGAAGAAAATTGTTTAAGTATTGGCTCGGGCTTGTCTAGGAAGCTGTGAGATAGATAGAGATAGTGTAGAGGTTGCTCGGGCTTGAGAAAAGCATTGTAATATTCTTATATTTTCTGACTAATGCAATATACAGATAGCAGGGGTTTTTAGTTGTGGCTTTCTTTCCCTAAGAATTAATTGAGTAATGTGTTGATTGAATTCTTTCTCTTGTATGCTTCATGATTTCATGATCATTTAATTATTTCCACTTATGAGTAGGGTAGATTCAAGTCTATTGTTTTAGTAAATATCAATTAGTAGTTTGAATCTACAAGTAATTTCTACATGGTATTAGAGTAGAAATCACTCTAGAAGAAGAGATTGTCAGTTTGTCTTTTGCAGGTGAAATCCAATTTGCAATATCATACTTTAGAGCCAACAAGATGTCATTCTATGGATTGAGACTCAAATATTACCTTGATGGTAGTTCAAACTATATTTCTTGGAAGGACAAGATGGAGGCAATGTTGGAAGACAATGGGCTTAAGGAATTCATAAACAAAGATATTCCTAAGCCTCTAGCAGTTGATGCTCAATATTTGGCACATCGTCACAGGAAAGGCGAAATAGATTGGTGTGCAAGTCAATAACCTGTATGTACTTGAGGTACAAGATGCATGCAAAGACATGAGGAGAAAAGAAAAGGTTAGTGTCTTGGTGGTTGATAGGGAGCATGAATTACCTCTCAACATGTAAACTTAGAAGTAGCCTTAGCAAGTTGTGGAGTAGCCACAATTGGAGAAGTAGAGAGGAGTCCGAGTGCAGACCTCCACTCAAGAAGAAACCTCAAATATGGGGAAATTTTGAGCCAAGTGGGCATAGGGAGCACATGTAGCCATACCTCCAGGTGAGAGGTGGGGTTATGTGAAGCAATAGTCCCAAGAGTGCAGAAATTTGGGCAAGATCCATTGAGGTGTTTTTTGTCTCATGGATCATTACCTTGTTAAGGAGGCCCACAATATTCAATAGCAGGAGGATTAATGTCATTGAGATAATATTGAGTGTAGAGCAGAGTTGATAGAACAGAAAAAGGCTCAGTAGCAGAGTCAACAACAACACAATTTTCCTAGTAGACCGTTGCAGATGGATTCAATGGTTATTTATTTATTTATTTTTGGATGCTTTTTAGCTGTAGATGTTGCAGTAGCAAAAACAACAATGATAAATGTTGCATGAAAAACATTCCGAAGGTACTGGATTGAGATATATTTCAATCCTTTTCTTGTTGAGAGGAGCGTTGAAAATAACAACAAGAAATGTTGGAAAATGCAAAAATAAAATTCTAATTTAATTTTGTCCTTGAATTAAATTAGGAATAAAATTGTAATTCCATATCACATGACAACTTGTATTAGCTAACTAAGTTAATTTGACTTAATTGGATCAATTAATTCAAGTTGAGGGTCTAACTTGAGTCATGTAGAGTGTATCCTAATTTATAGGAGCATTGGTTGAGTTTATTTTGAGTTGTAATTAATTAATTCAGTTTAACTAAGTGAAAGTCGGTTAAACTAGTTCCAACTGTTGGAGGAACTAGTGGGAGATCTAGGAGTGGAGTGCTCCCTCCAGTGATCAACCAGTTAACCGATGATTCACTCATAACTAACTTATGCCTATCATATCTGAGAGTTACCCAATTGAGATTGGAGTTTAGGGAAAATTCACTATCACTTGTATAATCATTTGAATTGTATAGGTGGTGAATGCAGCTAGAGGAAGGGCTATGGGGATTGCACAATTCAAATTCAAGAATTTCCCTAATTAATAGGGGATAATTCCCAATGAAACAATGAAAGGAAATAGGGACATGGGAAAGTATAAAATTTGTTAAGTATTGACCATGCTTGTCTAGGAAGCTCTAAGATAGATAGAGATAGTGCAGAGGTTACTTGGGCTTGAGAAAAGAATTGTAATCTTCTCATATTTTTTGACTAATGCAATATACAAATAGCAGGGGTTTTTAGCTGTGGTTTTCCCCAGAAAATCATTGTGTAATGTGTTGATTGGATTCTTTCTATTGTATGCTTCATGATCTCATGATTGTTTAATTGTTTTCGTTGATGAGTAGAGTAGATTCAAGTCTATTGTATCAGTAAATCTCAGTTAGTAGTTTGAATCAATAAGGAATTTTTACACTTCACTACTTGCGTCTCTTCTTTTCATTTCTCTTATGTGCTTGTTATTTGAAAAATTAATGTCTATGATACTGGAAACCATGTGTAATTTCCCCTAGATTATGACAAGGGACCATTTCTAAGTACACTGTTTACACATTTTTTTAACCAAAAACAAACACGAGACAATAACACATAAATTATTATATCCAGGATGCCATGAACAAATTTTTATTAGAAAAATAATTTGTGCATTCTAATTTATTTAATTACAAGGTAATAAGAAATCAAAGGTTTTCCTTTAAAACTAATCATCCATTAAATAATGGAAAACAACATAAGAATCATACAATAATTCAAGACACATATACTAATAATCAAGAGATTTACAAATATACATAGTTTCCTTAACTTTTATGATTTGATAATTTAGTAAAAAAAAATAATGATATAGGAGAACTTTTTGAAAACCATTGACACCATGCACCATGTTGGGATAGGGTCCCTAGGGTCATTTTTTGTTAGTTTAATCAGTTTTTGGTTAGAATTTTGTAAAGAATGTAAAGTCTCCACAAAATGTGGAAGCGGAGAACACAACTAAGTAAGAGTCAAAGGGGATTTAGCTCCTTGAATGGGTAGGTGATATGATGGTTTTAAGACTCACCCATAGGCTGCGTGCCATGGTACTGTAATAGAAAGGCTATAAATACTTGAGTTATAGCGAGTGTAGGGGAATAAATTTGGATGGAAAAAAGCATTGTAAGGAAAAGGTGCTAAGGTAGGAAGCTCTATTTCTTGTACTTAGGTGAAAGAGGAAGGTTCCTGTAGTTGAGTGTGTAGAGACCTTGGCAAGTCTGCAACTGAGTGCATGGGCCCCCTGAAACTAGGTGTGCAGGGTAGAAGAGTCTATAAATTGAATGCTGAATCTAATAAAGACAATTTTGGGTTGAATCAATTACGTTTGTGCTTTTTTCTTGATATATGCTTGAGTTAATATATCTTTTTTTTTTTTTTTTTTTTTTTTTTTTTTTTTTTTTTTTCTGTAAACTGTTTCCTATGAATGAATGTGTTCTACTGCACAAATCTATTGAATCTTTAATATCTTTCTATGCAATAAGTAAGGAACCATGTTCGTGAAGATAGTAACTAGATCTGTTATTATAACTATTTGAAATGGGTAGATCTACGTGAAGACAGCTCTAGGGTTGCTATTTACTGAGCGAAAGTTGTGAATCTGCCTCTTGTATGTCTAATAAGAGTAATTGTATACATTCATGGAGATCTGGATGTTAATTGGATGAAGCTGTAGTAGTGGACATTAGGAAGGTATAGATCTATGGGAAGGCATATCTAATATATAAAGGCTTCAAAATACACATCACACGGTCTCTGGATGGAGAAACCTTATTCTAGCATCCACCAATATTGCTTCTGGTGAGACTGCAGCCTCCCCTACGTAGGTTGTTGCCAAAAGGGCCAGCAATGTAGGGTTTTGTTGGTTGGCGCAATTAACTCTGAATTTGGGTCAAGCCCCCTTAAGCCAACAAATGACTCCATTACCGAGACCGAGATCTATCTAAGAGATGTGTGATAAGTGGTTTCCTACAAAGAAAGAGATCGAGAAGTGGATTGATAAAAAATTTCACGCGTTTGCGGCTCAAGAGAATAGAACTGCTAAATTGTCCAAGGATAAATGGTTGCAGAGATATTTTTACACAGACGAGACCAAAGCATTCTTCTATTTCTTCCCTGACGAACTACAGAAATGGTTGTCTATATTGGCAGATATCCAAGGGACGTGGAGGTTCGAAGATCCTATAGTGTGGACTCCAGAATTGGTGCAACTTATGGAAGCATCAGAAAGCAGTATTGCGCGGGTTGTGGATCATTAGATTGATCGCACACTTGGAAGTTTTGTGACTGAGTTCACGGTTGATTGAACTATCAACTATAGCTAGGCAAAGCATATGATCTTCAAGGGACTGCGAAGTAAGTATCTGAAATAATTGAAAACGTGGATTAAAATGCTGTTATGTGAAAAGAGGGTTATGAAACTACCTTGATGTTTGGAGATATGCGAAGTGGTAAATTCTTTAGAAGAAATGAGGGAACGAGCTCAGAGTATAGTCCGCTCATTGAATCCTCTTCAAGTGACGATGAAGGGATTGTGTTGACTACACCTTGAAGTGCAGTACGATTAAGAAGGGTATTCTGCGGATACCTCGTCCATCCACTCCACCTCTACCTCCACCTCATATGCCTACACCTCCACCTCCACCTCCACTTCCACCATTCAACATGGCGAATGTGATGAAGATGCCAGTTTTTAAAGGGGTTGGGAGCGAAGAGCCCACAAAGTTCTGGTTTGTTGTGGATGCTATGTGGATGGCACAATAGATTACAGATAATAACACGAAGAAGGCACAACTGGTCACAACCTTACAAGATCGAGCACTAACGTGGTACATCAAGTACTGCACTGATAACCCCAACACAACATTTGCAAAGCCCCAACAAGCTATGAACAAGGAGTTTAGAAATCCTAGGTCAGAGGCACAGTCAGTAACTGAGTTCAAATAAATTCACCAAAGGATAGATGATTCATCCTGGGACTTTGACCAAAGGTTGAAATGCCTA
Organism: Pinus taeda; assembly: GCA_000404065.3. Classification (NCBI taxonomy): domain Eukaryota; kingdom Viridiplantae; phylum Streptophyta; class Pinopsida; order Pinales; family Pinaceae; genus Pinus; species Pinus taeda. The sequence goes on from APFE030610573.1 coordinate 11,661, forward strand.
ATCAGGCAGGCCAATATGGTGATTATAGATTCCCAACATCGAGACTGGTATATCGCGTCGCTCTTGCCACACTTAAGATTCCCGCTGTCACAACAAAAGATAGCAACGCAATTAGAAGCCTTAGAAATCACGATGAGGTTGGAAGCCTCACCCATATAGGATACAAACCTTGGAGTGCAACTAATTCGCTCCTAGTTGGAAAGCCTACACTTAGAGTTGGAGAACCTAAAGAAAGGAAAGGAAGCCCAACCTGAGGTGCACACAGAAGTTTGGTGATTTAAATGCAAGGGCAATGGGCATGATAAGGACCATTTCCCAGTTTATCAGAATTATATTATTGGGTGAGGGCTTGTTCCCCTAAAACCAGAGAATATCGTTGGGCTGACCGTGGGGGTTGCACCATGGTGTGTTATCTGTTAGGTTACAGGACAACGCACAACTGACAATTGTCATCTTCTACAGAAGTTTGTATAGACCCCTCAACAATTGTTTTATAAAATTTTCAAGTCTGTAGGTCATGATGAGCGTCATTGCCAAAGATATGAATTGGTGATGGGTAGAATCCATACCTATCACATGTAGGTAGAAAATTGGTCTCAAGAGCAGGGCGTGGTTGGAGTGTGTAGAGGATTCCAAGGCTGGGGAAGATGAAGAGGAGGAGGGGATGGTGGAGGTCATGGACAAGTGATATGTTATAACTATGGCGAGGCAGGAGACTTCGTGCGAGACTGGAAAAACCCTACGCATCCATCATGTCAATACTGCAGACAATTCAACCATGTGATAGAATATTTTTCAATCCTTACAGAAAAAATGAAAGAAAAGAAGACTCAACCCCATCAGCCTACGCAGAATATCCAGTTGATGAGGGAAAAACCACATGAAGAAGATCATAGTGTAAATATAGTAACAAGAAGCGGTATGACCACTGGCGAAGATAAGGTAAAACAACCAGAGACAGACAGATGGGTGCGAAAGGCCACTGAAAAGGAAGTTGGATTTGACCTTCACCAAGCTAAAGAAACATTCATGGAAGCCAAAAAGAACTTCACTAAGGCCTCCACCTTAGGAAACCGAGGGAAATTTCTAGAAACCAATGCGACAAAAGAGGTAGATCCATTGGTATTAACTACTTTTCTAAAGACCTATATGAGGTTTGCGCATGATAAGAAAGTAGTAGAAGGGTTACAAGAGCTAATCAACAAGTGTGCAAATAAAGAGAAGACTCTTACTAAATAACACATCGTGAGAAAAATTGGTAAGCATAAGAAGCAAACGGGGTGCGAGATGAGGCTGACTACACAAATAGGAGAATATGAAATGGACCAGGTAATCTTAGATCTGGGATATGATGCAAATTTCCTGCCTAAGCAGACGTGGGAAAGAATGGAGAGGCTTGTACTATAGTGGTCTCCTATCCAAATGCGCATGGCTAATCAATAGAAGATTATTCCGATGGGGCGCTTATATGGTGTAACAATAGACATTGAGGGCGCAAGCACGCTGGCTTACTTTGAGGTCACTAAAAGAGTGGATGATAGTAACCCATACCCTATGCTACTGGGGACCGACTGGGCTTTTGACATGGATGCAGTAATAAACTTGAAGAAGCAGAAGATGAATTTTGAAAGGAAGTCACTCCAGGTTGTAGTACCACTACACCCTATCGAGGGAGTGCGCTATATTGAACCTGTGCACAAATTTGTGGAGGATGACGATGTTTTGGATCAAATATACAAGATCACAATAGATGAATTTCATGGGACATAGATAGTCCCTGCACCTCAAACTTAGATTAATAACTTGATCACTGGCATAATCGGTTGCGTGAAGTATCTACACTTCGGTGTAATATGATGACCAAATCACTAAGGTGTGTTTCAACTGAGGTAAGAAAGCTTCCACATTATGATGGTTTGACTGATGTGGATCAATTTTTAGATGAATTTGAAATGGAAGTACCTGAAGAACATTGTTTCCAAGCACTGGAGGTGGCACTGCGCACTACGCTTGCCTGTTGGTGGGGTACGCACAAGGAGAGCTTCGCTGGTTGGAAGGAATATAGAAGAATGATGAGATTAAGGTTTGGATATGCCAATACCCAGATGATAGAGAAGTATAGTGGGAAGGATGATCTGCGTGATCATTTGACACGATGGACTAAGGCATAGGGAACCAATCCACAACCAGAATGGGTGCACTTTTTTTATCATACCTTAGATACAATTCCGATGAACTGGTATTTAGAAACAGAGCTTCGCCATGGGACAACAGAATGGGACATATTAAGAGAAAATTTTCTATTGAATTTTCAGCTTTGAGGATGGGTTTGAATGCATTGACGAAGCGCTCCAGGAGTAAAAGGTGCTACATTCAGAACACATAAGGAACTGGTAGAATGGACCCAACCGGATTGGAGTACATAGTTGCTCCATGCACTGGAATGCTACAATGTGACTGCTGAGGATGAAGAAGAATATCCATGGAATATTAACATTCTAGAGACATAAGGACAATGTGAAGTTGAAGGATCGAAAACAAAAAACTTGGAGATGTCAGAGCCTTTGAAACTAGACAAGTAAATATTGGATCTGAAGTAGAGCCTAAGTTTGCGAAGATATGAGACTATTGGGATGAAGATATAGTTGACAAGGTGACCGAATTGCTGCATGAATAACATGATCTATTTCCAACAAAGTTTTCGGATTTGAAGTGGATCATTGGAAATTTGGGAGTTATGGAGATTACGTTGAAACCAAATGTGAATCATGTTAAGAAGAGACCTTATCGGTTCAATCCAAAGTATAAAGAAAAGGAGTGTTAAGCGCTTGATAAGATGATGGATTTCGGTATTATTGAACCAGTAGAAGAGTCTAATTGGGTGAGCCCAATGGTTGTCCAAGAGGAGAAACAAAAAGGTGAAATCCGGATATTCATAGATCTAAGAAAGCTGAATGATGCATGTGTGCATGATTTGTTTCCAACATCATTTACATATGAAGTGTTAGAGAATGTTGGAGGACATGAGGCTTATTCATTTACTGATGGATTTTTGGGATACCATCAAATAAAGAATGCGTAGGAGGATCGAAGCAAGACGACCTTCGTGATGGAGTGGGGTTGCTTTCAGTATACAGTAATGCCATTCAGATTGAAGAATTCCCTTGCAATATTTTCCCGAGTAGTAATCACGACGTTGAAGGAATTTATGTTGAGATTGCAACAAGATGATGGAGCTTAGTGAAAAGAGTCGCCTTCACTAAGTGGGCCCGCAGGCTATTTTTGGCGCAAGTCTATTTTTAGACTATGTCTATTTTTAGACATATGGATCATGTCTATGGATTGCAGGTTGCTGTTTATGGTTGATTGATCAAGTTGGAAAAATAGATGGACTTCTATTTT
>APFE030610582.1:0-17440 GCA_000404065.3 Pinus taeda
TATATATATAGATATCCATATCAAAGATGAGAATTTGCCACATGATTCTTCTAGGAGAACATCAATAGATTCGCATGCATCTACTAAAGGGAGATCGAGGCCGTGGATCAAAGAGTATATCAAATGAATTAGGGGAGGTCAATTGTTCACATCGTGGTACTTATTATATATGACTTTATGTGAATTTACTTAAATCATAAATAAGTAGAATCATATGTATGCACACATAAATATTGAATTTATTTTCTATTTTTTCATAGATGTTCTGTCTTATGATAGTGGTTAACATTCTACGAGTGGCCATCAATCTCAGGCTAGTCAATATTATCTCGGTGGTCATCAATATCAAGGTGGTCAACATTCTCTGGGTGGTCCACATTATTTTGGTAAATTATATATATATATATATATATTTTAATGTTAAAATAAATTTGTACATGTACATGAATTATATGTACATATGCATATACATGTCTATCTTGCATACATATATGAATACATTTGTTCACATGTTTTTATATATATGTAATTTTATATATATTGATCTTGAGGGTGAAAATGCTGGTTAAAGTAGATGTAAGAGAAGTTTGACAGATCAAGAAGAAGGAAAGACACCAACTACCATTTATCCATCTCAATGAGATTCCCTAGGAGACAATCCTACAACAATGCACATTGTAAAGGTGCAAAACTCATTATTATAAATTGAGGAAATATCTTGGGAGTTTGAAGCTCCCTGCAGAGAGTAGAGAAAACTTAAAAATAGTTACACACTCTCTAAGCTCATTTCTTGATATTTACCAGAAGCTTGGGCCAACCAGAGTTTCATTTATAGATACGCTGAGGCATAGAAAGGAAGCAATGATGGGTGCCAATAAATGGGCATAGGTTAATAAAATGGTTACAAAGAAAATAAAAAATCTATGTTTAATTTCAAAGAAGGGCCAAAAAGAAAGATGCTTAAGGTGAAATATTTCAAGCACCCTGATATAGCCAGCCATTTGTATGATAGGTTCCTTACAAAGTATGGAAAGATGCCATGGAATGATGAGGTTCCAATTTATTTTGCAAAATTATTTTATGGAGAATTTTTTTTGGGTATGAAATCCAATTATATTGACCTTCCATCTGAATATTATGGTACTTAGAAAGGTTGGCTATATCATTGTAAGGGCACATTAAGTGATACTTAATTTCCTCACCCTCAACCACCTTTGGTACACCAACCTCCTCATCTAGTAACTTTGCTGGTGGAGATGGATGCCACTTCTCAAATTAGTCCGGAAGGAAGGGATGCCAATATAGAAAACATGTAGAGTGCATTGACCAGAATTGATATCGGTCTAAATCGACAAAGAGCATGAGCTAATGCAAGTGATAATTTTGTATATAAAACAGATATGGAGATAGACAATATGAATATTTCCAAGCTTAAAGCATATGCAAAGGCTGGTGGTAATGGTTGACAAAATCTAATTGTTCATGAAGAAGAGGTTGTGGGATGGGCATGTGTTAATGGTTAGGGTAGATATTTTAATGTAATTTGTAATGTATGTATTAATGTCTATTCACATACATTTTCTTATTTGTTTTCATATATAATATAACACAAATGTACCATATGTTCACCATTTGCAGTTAAATCGTTTGTTGAATGAAAATTTTGATAATTTCATAGTCCAGGTTCAAGTTCCAATGAAGATATTTGTAGAGATGTTATTTTTTATTAAGAGTTCATATTTATACAATTATTATTTTAGTTTTATTATATCGGTATATTGTTTAGACATATTTTTAAATGAAATAATTATGTATATATAACTAAATGTTAGCAGATTCCCATTCCCATTCTAACCAATGTTTTGGACATAGCGCCAACGTCTTCCCCTGTATTATGAGATGTACACAAGTATTGAATATTTCACTTATGTTTTGTTATAAATTGAAGTGCAAGTTTCATTTAAAAAATGAGACAAATTATCTTATAGTTTTAAAATTTTTGAATTTTAGGTTTGGGGAGATGATTTCCATTCTCTAGGGACTTTAGCAATGAAGTCAACAATGGGGATAGGATCACCTACGCAAATTGAAAAATTCATGTAACAATTTTTTAATATTGCTAGTTTATGCATAATTTTCATGTGCAATTAAAAATTTTTAACTTATACATGTACATGTATTATACAAGGCATTCAGGAGGGCATAATGCATGGTGAACACCAAAAGGGCACAATGGAGGGGGAACACCATGAGGTATCTAATGGAATTTCAAACTTTTTATAATATTGTTTTGATGATCTTACATTCTCATTTAATTTTAAAACATTAAAATTTACTTTTAAGGTACAAAATGTTATGTATATATGCAATTACACATGTTTTGCAGGGCAACAATGATACTGATGAGAGCATGACGATCTAGATAAATCATATATTTCAACTAGATTCTCTTTGATGTAGTTTTTTATTTGAACTACTTTTTATATTATATTTACTTTTATCATGATATAAATTCTGGACATATTTAAAGTAAAACTGGTTATTATGAATTGATGCATCTTATTATTTCACAAATTTTTATTATACATTTACTTTATAAATGACATAAATTTTAGACATATTTTAAATCTTGAACTCTTTTTTGTGATTTAATAAGTGCTAATTTTGGCGTTTATGTACATTTTTCATGGTGCAATTTGCATGATGTAAATGTATACTTGCATAGAGTACACAAATAATCTAATGTTGGTGATCATGTATACTTAAAAGTGAAAACAAGTAAAAACACATGTATACATGGAAACTGTGCCAAGCTATCACATAGATATTGTGTATATTTTGAGGTGTTAGTAAGGATTAGACCAATATCCTATTAGCTTTCTCTTCTAGCAAATATAAAAATTCATAATGTATTTCATGTATCCTTGTTAAATAAATATGTACATTACTCATCTCATATAGTTGATTTGAATGTTGTATAGTTAGAATTAGAGGGGAATTTACTAGAAAAAAACTATAAGTAATCTAGACGGAGGGTAGTCACTTTTCGGAATAGTGACATAGCTCAAGTAAAAGTTCAGTGGAAGCGTTTCAGCCCCGAAGAGGCAACTTGGGAGTTGGAGGATGTTTTTAAAGAAACATACCCATATATATTTTATAAAGATGGAATGGATTCTAGAGTTTAATAGAAGACATTGGGAGAATGTAAAATTCAAGTGGGGGAGGATGTGATATCCCATGACTTGAAGCTTATGATTTAAACTTGTATACATGGCTAAGTGTGATTGTGTATTAACTCTAGAAGAATAATTTAGAAATAGTTTATCAATGTGATAAACATGATAAAGTTTGAATATAAATTTTGTATATATGATGTTGTTAATAAAGTAATTATTTGGAAACTAATGCTAAAGATACAAATGGACGAATGGGTTATGGACACCAGTTAATTATTGATATTTATTACCACTCAATCAGTACTAGGAATTTAATCTAAAATACTAAATTATTAATGATCATAAAATTAATTGATCATTAACTTCCCTAAAAGATAGGAAGTTGTCTTTAAGAGTGGGGAAGTGGAGCCTATAAATGAGCTAGTAACTACATGCCACCTATTGGGTGAGGTGGAGGTAGTTACTAACTTCCAACTAATTGGTAAGAGGGTAATATATTTTTATCATCTTGCTTGGAAACAATGAGTCACATAGAGCTAATATGGTGAGAGGAAAGAAAGGAAATAACTTAAACATAGATGATAGCTTGCAGACTTAAGTTTGCTGGATGGGACATTTTTTCAGAAAAAAAGAGACAAGGTTGGGAGGAGTTTCATAGCTTCAAAATAATTTTTATATATATTGAGATTTATCATAATATTTTTTTTCATATCATATAAAAACTCAAGTTTTTGGTCTTTATAAAAGGTTGTTAGTTAAAGCAGATTCTAGATAAAGAATTATGTGAAAGAGTAATGACCTCTGGATACTCTGTAATTTTTTTTTTATATAAATTTATGGTATGTGTTGTATAGAAATTAAGCATTGAAAATGAATTTGAGTATTTTCTTAAATTACTGATAGATAACACAAAACTAGTTTTGTTTTATGGGGGTTTCTTCTTAGTAGAATTGCATAATTATTAGTGGAATAATTGAAATATATATATATATATATATATATAATATATATATATATTATATATATATATATATATATATATATATATATATATATATATATTAATAATATATATATATATATATTTGGGCACCATAAGTCTAAGGTAAAAAAGAAAAAAATATGTAGGAACCTTATATGAAATAAAAAATAAATAGGAAATTTGAAGTGTACTGATTTGAGGAATGACATAAATATAAGAGTAGAAATTATCTTATATTCACAGTAAAACTTTAGAGATCACGCTGTTATAAGAGGCCAAAGAGAAAATTCATGTACAAAACACAACCAAGAACAATGTAGAATTCATAAGTCCTTACTCATTGAAGCTATATTGCAAATATAAATCCCTTAAAACGACGATATATATATATATATATATATATATATATATATATATATATTATATATATATATATATATATATAAGAGAGAGAGAGAGAAGAAGAGAGAGAGAGAGAGAGAGAGAGAGAGAGAGTTTGTAACACATTTACTGTTATAAGGTCTTTTGATATTTTCTACACTTCTAGCAATTCACATGTTTCATTAAAGTAATGCAAATACATTTTGTGTTTTATGTAGTTTAGTACCTATTGGCTCCTCACATGTTTATATTTTCATTATATTTTAGTTGTTCTATTTGATTGGGCCCTTTAGGTCTTCCATAATAGTACATGTTTAATGATTACAAGAGCATTCTCCATAACTTTGATTAATTAAAATTTAATAACTTTGCATAGAAGAAAATGAGTGAAAGGTTATTTATGTAACCTATGTAAGATTGGAATAATTCCAAGTTTTGGAACTTAAACCCATAACTCCACTGAGACAAAGAAGTCCCCCATATTGTATTAAAAATAACTTAAAATTATAATCCACTGAATATACCATTAGAACTGAGCTCTTACTTTAAACAATATGAATTGTAGGATGGGGGTAAATACTCAGATAATAAATCATCATAAATAAAATACCCCATGGCTCAGTAAGAAAAGAGTTACAATTGATAATAATAATTGAAAAAAATTACACAAGTATGTGAAGGAAATAAGAAAAAGGAGGAGAAAACTTGTGTAAACAATAATTACCTGAACTAAATGATTTTCCATGAGAGATGAATGGCCTGGAAAAGGAAAATACTCTAGATAATAAACGTTGTAGTCGTATATGGAAACCACCATAGGAAATCAAAAGAATGTACATTAAAAACCATCAATGTTAAAACCTAGATACATTATTTTGTACAAATTATTGTAATGAAAAAATTATAAAAAGACAATAAGAAATTTACCTCTCTGAATGGAGTTAATAGAGTTTTCATTATTTTGTAGCTACAAAAGAAATCACCAAAAAGAAAGCCTTCATAGGTTATTTCATGGCCAAAAACCTATACTATAAGAATGACACCATAACTAGGACATGGACTTCTAAATGTATCTGCAAACACATCCATGAGAGTAATAAATTCATGCCTAATAAAATAGTAACAAAATAACTATAAAGGAATACAATTGTAAACATAAATCCTTCATCAAAGAAGAAATTAGTTACCTCTATGGATATCTCATAAGAATGATTATATTCCTTATGTAACAATCCCACTCAGAAAATAGATAGAAGCCAGTTTGCATAGTTAGGGTTCCTTCATTAATCCAACATAGTAAATGACAAGAAGTTAAGGTAGGGTAGTTCTAGAGTGTCAGAGCTCTATTTAGAGCCAAATGAATGAACTAACGATCATAGCAATGATTGGAATAACCTTTTGAGAAAGGAATAAAACACTAATTAATGTGAACAATTGATCTGAAAATGAGATCTTAAATCAATATTAAGGTATTATAGACTCATGTGCACAAATGCCTATATTAATTAGTGCAATGGATCGAAAATATTGTGAATAATATATACAATTAATAGTTAGAAAACATAAGAGAAACACACATCAACACAACAAATAATCAAGGAGTTCACCAAACGTCCTAGCTATGTCTCTTGGTCTAGCTTTCAGAGTCGACCTCTATATTAAGTCTTTAAGAACAGATTATTACAAGGGTGAGCTCAAAACAAAGTCTTCAACCAATAGTGAAATAAAATAGGGATATTCTTGAAAACATCAAGTCTAAAAGAGTGCATGGACTCTCCCTCTGTCCTGTTCCTCTATTCAATCTGCCTCAATTTGACTGACTGAATGTCTTTCTGTGACTGTCTTCAACTGACGTCTAACTTCTATGCTGCCATTGAATGGCAATTAAGCCTATTGGTTTTGTCAGTTTGCATTCCTTTTCGAGCTCTCTGGCTCTCGAACTCTGTCTGTTCAAATCCCTATTGAGCATTAAACAATCATTGTAAAACGCTCTCAGGTATGGTGGCCACTTGTTTTCAAACGGAAAGACTGGTGTGGTGAAAAATCCCAAACAATTGCTTCTTTATTTACATAGATAAATACATAGAAAAAACTCTAAAACATAGGAATTAGATGGTTATTATGGCTCATCCATTATCGATCCTTTGGCATCCCACATCGTAGATCTATTCTCATCTGACGGCTCACATCCATCCCGATAATCCACCCTGCTCATGTATTTTGCCTCATTGATTTATGACCATTTAATCTGACGACTGAGGTGCATTTCAGATGCCTTACTTGCACGGAGATCACCTGCCCGAAAAAGCGGTTTTCTGTCTCCTTGTTGCGGGATACATGTCAGTCAGTGAAAGGGATCGAGCGGAGCCCGTCCAATACCACTTACTGCCTTAAGCTCACCCGAAAGTCCATTCACCTCGGAACTTAAATAACATAAGGCCACATTTATAAACATTTTGGGTACGCCATTCCATCGTAATATCACAATATTGCATTGTATATGGCCAAGCATCAATACACAGGAAAATACGAAGAGATTTGCAAAAACTGGACTTCAAATATATTTAGATCTGACCTATAATCCTTATCGGGTTTAGGTCTATTCCATGTTGCATATCATGGGTCTTTTTATTGTTTCCAGTACACACGCCGATTGCCGGTCATTGATATCGGCATATCACATATCGGCCCTTCGCAATGTCACGGGCCATGGTCCATTCCCACATATTGTTTCAATTCGATATTGCAATGTGATAATCACAGATTGCATATTACATGGTCTTCGGGCTTGCGGGTTAAGCCCTCCCCTTTCGAATCTATGATGCGTTAATGCCATCTCCTTTGTTGATTTGTGTGTTTGATCAAAGGTCTGCTTTAAGTTGTTGGGTCGCGATCACAATTCCCACAAGGCTATATCCGATACACTCTGTTGGCCTGTTTCGATGCAATATCTCGATTTAATCTAGGCCATTGATCAGTCCAATCCAATGGTTTCGATTCCATGATACTTCGGCCTTCTCTTTACTCTGTTTTCCACCATTCTTCATGGTTTTTCTTCTATAATATTGTTTTCCAATAGTATTAAAGACTTAGACTTAGAGGTTTTAGGATCTATTTTGGATCACTCCTTCCCACTGAAAAGATTTTGGACCACCAAAAGTTGGTTTTAGGCATCAATCAAGTGAGTATATAGCTCCCTCACTTGTTTAACTTCCATCCATCATGCTTTGCTTGGATTTGAACCTTTGAGCCCTACTCTCAGGTACTCAACATCCCCTCGACACATAGTTCTTACCTTCCTGCCTAGAACTATGTCCTCCCATAACTCATTGAGATACTCTAGCAACAAATCCTCAATAGAAGGCAACTGACTTTGCTCTTTAGGATCTTCAATCAATGAAGGTTCATACAATCTCAAGTTTTCAACATTAACGATTGAATAGTTCTGCATATAAGCTGGAAAATCAAGGCGAAAAGCATTTTCACCAATTTTATCAAGTATCTTGAAATGTCCATACTTTATTGGTTTTAGCTTCTTACCTTAACCTTGCATTCTATCTTTTCTGATGTACAACTAGACTTGATCACCATCTTGAAAACTATTCTCAACTCGATGCTTGTCATGTCTTGCCTTGTACTTGGCTTGACGTCTTTCCAGTTGTTCCTATACTGCCTATTGAATTTCCTGGATTTGTTCAATGAACTTGGTTGCTTTGTCCACATCACTGTGTCCATCAACTGCTATGTCTTTACCAAAGACAAAATTCAAGGGAGACTTTGGTATAAAACCAAAACAAGTCTCAAAAGGATATATCTGAGTAGAAGAGTGCTTAGCACGGTTGTAAGCATGTTGCACGTAACACAAATGCTCATCCCAAAGCTTGGGATGCTTGCTGCAATAGCCTCTGAGCAACTAGATCACTGTCCTGTTGACCACCTATGTCTGACCATCTGTTTGTGGATGAAATGTTGTGCTCTTCTTCAACCTGGTGTCCATCAACTCCCATAGATTTGACCAAAACTTCCCAACAAATCGAGAATCTTGATCAGATACAATAGAAGTGGGTAACTCAAAATGAACCCACACATTTTGAAAGAACAACTTTCTTTTTTGTTCAACTATAACCTGCTTTTTACATGGTATCAAAATACACATTTTACTGAACCTATCCACAACAACATACAAATAATCATGACCTTTCCTAGATTTTGGCAATCCCCCAACAAAGTCCATGGAAACACTTTCCCAAGGACAAGAAGAAATTGGAAGTGGAGTGTATAAGCCTAATTTTCTATTACTGGGCCTGCTTGTAGCACACATTATACACCGTTTGATATATCTAGAAACTGTCTCATGGATTCTTGGCCAATAACAAAACCATTGCAATTGTGCAACTGTTTTAGTTACACCAAAATGACCTGGTATGAGAGAAGTATGTGCTTCTCGGATTATGTTAGCTCTTTCAGTTTGTGGAATGCATAAATTTCCCAAATGATATAAGACTTGGTCCTTTACATAATAATCCAATTCTTCTGCTTGCTTGCCATGACTTAAAGTTGCATATACATCTTTAAAATCTACATCTTGAGCATATTGTTCAATGTAACTTTCATGCATTACTGAGTTATGCTTAAGTATAGTAGATGCATTTATGATTGGTCTTGATAACATGTCTACAACCTTATTGTGTATGCCCTTCTTATATCTGATGACAAGATGAAATTGTTGTAGAAAACCCATCCACCTATAATGTCTTGACTGCTACAATTTAGTTTGTGAGTGCAAATATTGAAGTGGTTGATGATCTGTATGTATGATTGTTTCTTTACCCATTAGGTAATGTTTCAATTTTTTCACACTTTATACTAATCCATACAGTCCTTTATCATATGTGGGATAATTAACTACTGCAGAAGTAAATGTCTCAGAATGATAGCATATGGGTTTTCCGTGTTGCATCAACACTGCTCCCATGGCATAGTCACTGGCATCCATCTCAATCTCAAATGGATGTTGAAGATCTGGTAGTGCTAGTACTGGTGTTGTACTGATTTTCTCTTTTAAGGTGTCGAAGTCTTTATGTTGTTTGCCTCCCCACTGAAACACCTATTTCAATCCTTTTAAAGCATGTAATGGAGTTGCAATCAAAGAAAAGTTAGCAATAGACTTTCTCGAGTATTGTGCTGTCCCTAGGAAACTCCTAACCTCTGTAGCAGATTTGGGTTTACATTCTTACCTCTAGCTTCTAGATGTGTGGCTTGAACTAATACATCATCTAAGATAGTGGGATTAAACATGAGAATAGTATGCTTTAAATAACTATGAAGACCACCTATATACTTCAATAAAGTTTTAGGTGAGTCTAATGATATACCTAGAGTTAAAGCTCTCTTTCTAAATTCCTGAGTATAACTTTGTACACTCTAACCCTTCAACTGACGAAGAGTTTGCCAACTCATCATTTCTTGTTGCATGTAAGCTAAAGGATAGAATTGATTTTTGATAGCAGAAACAAATTCATTCCAGGTAGAAATGATTTTACCATGTTTTTGCATATCAACTTATGTATTGCCTTCCCACCATACTAGTGCAGTTCCTCCAAGTCAACTAGCTAGCTGAATCTTATTGCTTTCTGAATCAACATTCTATACCCTGCAATATACATCAATTTGTATTATCCAATTATCTAGCTTTTTTGCACTGAGTTCTCCATCATAAATTGGCAAATCAAACTTCACATCTAATTTGATTATGGAAGTTTTCTTCTTTTTCTTATCAGGGCTAGTTTTATGCGAAGAAGATGATGACGATGATGAAGGTGATGATGGAGGAGATAGCGGAGAAGGAATTTCTCATTTTCCTTTGTCTTCTGGAGCGGCAACTAGAAAAGGTTCCTCTGCTCCTTTGTCTGGTTTAGATGTTGAAGTTCTTCCACCTCAACCCTTCTTAAATTCAAGATACATCTCTTCCACCATGGCTAGCATAGCCATAAAACTATCCATGAACTGAGATTCTGATCCCAATGGAGTTTCTTCTACCATTCTCCTTTGAGGATAGAATCTTCCAATATTTGGATTAGCCTCAAAAAATTCTCCTTCTCTTAGTCTGAACTTTATCTAGTTACCATTCAAAATCCAGCACAAGCTTGTCTAACCTTAACAAAAACAAATGCTCTGATACCACTTGATCTGAAAATGAGATCTTAAATCAATATTAAGGTATTATAGACTCATGTGCAGGAATTCCTATATTACTTAGTGCAACAGATCAAATCTATTGCGAATAATATAGACAATTAACAGTCAGAAAACATAACAGACACACACATCAACACAATAAATAATCAAGGAGCTCACTAGACTTCCCAACTATGTTTCCTGGTCCATCTTTCAATGTCGACTTATATATTAAGTGTTTAAGAACAAATTATTACAAGGGTGAGCTCAAAACAGAGTCTTCAACCAATAGTGACATCAAAGAGGGATCTGCTTGAAAACCTCGAGTCCAAAAGAGTGCACAGACTCTCCCTCTGTCCTATTCCTCTATTCAGTCTACCTCAATTTGACTGACTAACTATCTTTTTGTGATTTTCTTCAACTGACCTTTGACTTTTGTGCTGCCATTGAATGGATTTTAAGCTTATCGACACTGTTAGTTTGCATTCCTTTTCAGGATCTCTGGCTCCCGACCACTGTAAGTTGAAATCCCTATTGAGCATTAAACAATCATTGCAAAATGCTCTTAGGTATGGTGGCCACCTATTTTCAAATGGAAATACTGGCATGGTGAAAAATCCCAAAGAATTGCTTCTTTATTTACATAGAGAAATACACAGGAAAAACTCTAAAACAAAGGAATCGAATGGTTGTTATGCCTCCTCTATTATCGGTCCTTTGGCATCCCACATCGTAGATCTGTTCTCATCCAATGGTTCACATCCATCCCGATCATCCAACCTGCTCGTGCATTCTGCATCATTGATCTGTGACCATTTGATCTGACGGCTGATTTGCATTTCGGATGGCTTACTTGTGCAAAGATCACCCGCCTGAAAAATGTGGTTTTCTCTCTCCTTGCTACGTATTATGTGTCGATCAGTGTGTGGGATTTGTAGGAGCCCATCCAATACCACTTACTACCTCAAGCTCGCCTAAAATTCCATTTACCTCAGAACTTAAATAACATAAGGCCGCATTTATGGACCTTTCGAGTCCACCATTCCATCACAATATTGCAATATTGCATTGTATGTGGCCAAATATCAATACATGTGCAAATACAAACAGATCTGCAAAAACTAGACTTCAAATATATTTATATCTGGCCTATGATCCTTATCATGTCTGGGTCTATTGCATCTCGCATATCGCGGGTCTTTGTATTATTTCCAGTCCACTCGTTGATCGTCGATTGCCGCTATCGATGCATCGCATGTCGGCCCTTCGCAATGCCATGGGTGATGGTTCATTCCCATATATTGTTGTGATGCGATATTGATATGTGATAATCGTAGATCGCATATCACATGGTCTTTGGGCCTATGTGTTAAGTCCTCCCCTTTGCAATCTGTGATGCGATAATGCCATCTCCGTGGTTGATCTGCGTGCTTGATCAACGATTCGCATTAAGTCGTTGGGTCTCGATCGCAATTCCCACAAGGATGTCTCTGATACACTCCACTGGCCTGCTCTAATGTGATATCTTGATTTAATCTGGGCCGTTGATCTGTCTAATGTAACAGTTCTAATTCAACGATACTTCAACCTTTACTTTACTCTGTTTTCTGCCATTCTTCATGGTTTTTCTTCTACAATAGTGTTTTCTGATAGTATTAGAGACTTAGACTTAGAGGTTTTAGGATCCATTTTGGATCAGCAGTTGATCTCTACAAGACTAACTTGGATTGTTGGTAAGGAGGGCTTGTTTGATCCTACAAGTCAACATCGTAGAAATGAAAATGCATATGGATATTCGAGCCACAAATTTAGAATTCTATAGAAATTCACTGTACTAATACCACATATATTTGAATACAAATATCTTCATTACATATAATTGAACCTTAAAATATTAAGTTTTATAATACTCCCATATAAAGAGCAACATATAAACATATGGGCGGTAAACGCTTGTTACAAAACTTTGGATAGTAACAAGAAAACATAAATTTTAACCCCTCATATAATCAATCATAATTTCAAAATACTCTATATGAGTATTGACATAAATACATTTTTATTATTAAGGGTAAGAAATGAATATTGAGTATAAGATGGATATAAATACATTATTGAAACAATAGTGGAATTCACAGGATTAGGTTCTAAACATTTATACAAGCTGAGATATATTTTATATTACAAATAAAGAATGATTAGGTAAAAAGTATTTGGTATATTTAAATCTTTATAAATGTCATCAAAATATATAGAGGAAGTAACCTAGCATACCTAAGGTTATATATATATATATAGATATATGTATGTATGTATGTATAAAGGAATTACCCCTTTGAAAAGTATAGTGATATGACTACCATAGACGTATGAATGCATAAATGAAAAGGTACATAAGTAGGAAACATGTTCATTGTATAAAAAACATGGATGTGTATAGTGAGATCTATTATAAGTGGTATCAGAGTTGTAAGTTACAACATTAGCCTCTTATGGGTCCTAAAGTGTGTTATTTTTTTTTGTCTAACAATTAGATAATCAAACAACTACTAGGAAAATATTGAAGTATGGTTGAAGATAACAATGGACAAACCTTTGTAGGGTAATCCAGGGAAGGTGAAATTCCCAATATTGAACTTATAATGATGGATGAGGAACGAGTAATACATATAATAATGATTCTAAAATCCTACAAGTAATTAGTAGCTTGAAAGCAGATTTAGATAGTATAAAGTCTAATCAAGAAAAAATGTATAAAGCTAAGGATAAACTTAGTGTTTACTTATTGAGAAGACTCGAAGGAAATAAAGGTAATAAGAAAGATGAAGAACCTCCTATGAAGATATCTATAAGTGAATCTACTCATAGAACTAATTTTATAACTTCTAGGGAAAGTAAGACAAATGCGTTTGATGAAAGGGAATAAAACAAATATAAGAGTATTACTTATGTGACGAAGAAGAAAAGGACTAGATCTAATTCACAAGGAGAATTAAAAATTATAAGACCTCCAAAATTTGATGGAGAATCTGAAGAAGGAGCACATGCCTAGCTTCTATATATGTCAAAGTATTTCAAGGTCTACAATTATCCTAACAACGTGAAGGGTAGATTGGCTTTGTACCAAATAACTGGTAAAGAAATAAAGAGGATAAACAGTAAAAATTTAAAGTGTAAATTGTATAAGTTTAAAAGGAAATATCAAACATAAAGGTATTTTGATGACAACGATAGCGAATTCATTGAACTGAGGTTGGGACAATATATGGTGGATGAATTCATAAGTAATTTCACAAGTGTGATGATATATGTACCTTACTTAAATAGGAGAAGGAAAAAATAAATTATTTATTGGTTCCCTACCTTTTACATATAGAGAAACGATTGAATTTGGCAATCCAAAAACTATGGATGAGACTATAATGAAGGTAAAATTGTGTTTTAACTAGAACAAAAAGAAGAGTGACAATTATAAAAGTTGGATGGCCTATAAAAATGAAACTTTTAACACTTAGAAAAAGGGATTTAAGAAACATGTTTTTTTATAAAATGTTTGGAAGAAATCAAGGAGGAAACTACAACAAAAGTGTAAAGGAATATAAAAATCAAGAACAAAAAGGCGGACAAAGAAAAGGATAAAGAAATATAAATTTTGGTGAATTAGCAAGATCACTAATAAAGTGTTGGGGATGCAATGAGAACATTTGTGGAAGGATTGTCCATAAAATCTTGTATATAAAAATACATCAATAAATAACATGCAAAAATCCTGTACAATCAATAATATTGCTTGCAATATTCCAAGGATTAGTTGGACGTTGGATGGGAGAGAAGCAAATCACCAATGAAGTATAGTGGAAATCCAAGGTAAACTTTATGGTAAAATGTTACAATATTAATTGACCCTAATTGTACTTTAATTTATTTTTCCCCTACTACAACTCAAAAATGTGGACTTAAAAAGGAAAATCAATGTAATACCTAGTAAGTATAATTGGCCACAAGAGCTAAGAGAAAAGTTACATAAATAAGTAAGTATTGTTCATTAAATTTGAATGGAATGAATCCTCATTTAAATCAAATCATTTTACCTTTAGATTCATATAATGTTCTTGTTGGTATGGATTGGTTGGGACCTCACAGAGTAATTTTGAGTTTCCTAGAAAAGTATTTTACTCGAATTAATGATGAAGGGTATGCCTATACAATCAAAGGAGTCCCAAGAGCTAATCAAGTGAAGAAAATTTCTACCTTACAATTAAAGAAATTTTCTCGTAAAGGTTTGCAAATGTTTATAGTCCAAATTGAATACATTCTAGTAACAATAAACCATCTCTAAAGGATTATCCTATATTGGAGAAATATAAGGATGTATTCCCTAAAGAAATACGAGGGTTTTGTCCGAGGAGGGATATAGACTTCATTATTGATATAATTTATAAAGTAGTATAGATATCAAAAGACCCATATAAAATGATCATTCTTGAGTTAGTGGAGTTAAAAATTCTATTGCAAGAGTTGCTGGATAAGAAGTATATAAGATAAAGTGTATCACATTAGGGTGCACCGATATTATTTGTTAAGGAAGAAAAGATGGGACTTTTAGAATTTGTATAGACTAAAGGAAACATAATAAAAGGACCATAAAAATGAGTATTATTTGCCTGAAATTGATGACTTGTTTGACCAAGTGAAGGGAGCTTCAATTTTGTTAAAAATCCATTTTAGATGTGGATACCATCAAATTAGTATCAAGCATCATGATATCCACAAAACAACATTTAGGACAAGATATGGACATTATCAGTTAGTGGTACTCCAATTTGGACTCACTAATGCACCAGCAACTTTCATATGCCTAATTAATAGTGTGCTTAGACCTTTCCCAGACAATTTTATCATTATTTTCATAGATGACATTCTAGTTACTTAAAGAGTCAAAGAGTAAAAAAGAACATGATCAACATTTGCATAGTACACTTCAAACACTTGGACAAAAATGAACTATATGCCTAGTTTACCAAATTCTCATTTTATTAGAAACAAATTCAATACTTGGGACATGAGATATCTAAGGAAGGGATCATTGTGGATCTGAAAATGATAAGATCTATTACTAAGTGACCATTACCTAAAGATGTAGTTGATATTATGTATTTTATGCAAATTCTAGGTTACAATAGAATATTTATAGAAGGAATTTCTATGTTGGCATATCAAATTACTTATTTTCAAAATAAGGGGACAAAGTTTGAAGATATTGGAAGATATGCTAATAATGTACATTATGGATAGGAATACTAAGTGGGAAAAATATAGCCACTTAGTTAAGTTTTCCTATAATAATGGACATGAGAATTCTTTTAAGATGTGTCCTTTTCTGGTAATATATGGTAGCCAATGCAAAGGAACTCTAAGTTGGGACCATTTTGAGGATAACTTAGTGTTGGGACTAGATATTCTCAAAGAGATGGAAGAAATGGTTAAACAGGTTAAGGAAAAATTGAAAGCCACTGAAAATTGATAAAAGAGTTATGCAAACTTGAAACAAGTACAAAAAAAATTCAATGTTGGTGATCATGTATTTTTAAAAGTAAAACCAAAGAAAAGCACATTTAGACTTGGTAACTATTCCAAGATATCAACTAGATATTGTGAACCTTTTGAGGTGTTAGTAAGGATTGTACCACTTTCCTATCAACTTGCTCTTCTAGAAGTATAAAAATGCATAATGTATTTCATGTATATGAATCAACTCATATAATTGATTGGAATGTTGTATAGGTAGAACCAAAAGGAGAGTTACTGGTAAAACCTTTATGTATACTAGAATGGAGTGTAGTCACACTCCAAAATAGAGGCATAGCTCAAATAAAAGTTCAATGGAACCATTTCAGCCCATAATAGGTAACTTGGGAGTCTAAGAAGGATTTTAAAGAAGCTTATCCATCTCTATTTTATAAATCCAGAATGGATTTCAGAGTTTAAGAGAAGAAACACTGAGAATGTCAAATTCAAGTGAGGGAGTATTTGATATCCCTTCACATGAATCGTATGCTACAAATTTGTATATATGGTTATGTGTGATTTTAAATTAAATTTAAAAGACTTATTTGGAAATATTTTATGAGTGTGATAAAACTAATAAATATTTAATGTAAATTTTGTATTTATGATGTTGTTTGTAAAATAAATATCTGGAAACTGATGTTGAAGTTACATGTGGTTGAATGAGTTATGGCTACAATTTAATTATTGATATTTATTACCACACATTAAGACCTAGGCATTTACTCTTAAATGCTTAAATTATTAATGATCATGGATACAATTGATCATTAACTTCCCTAAAGAGAAGAGGTTATCTTTGAGAGTGGGGAAGTGGAGCTCATAAATGAGATAGTAACTACCTACCACCTATTGAGTGAGGTGGATGTAGTTTCCAACTAACAACTATTTGGTAAGAGGGTAATCCACTTTGGTCATCTTTCTAGGAACAAATGAGTCAAGCAAGGCTAATATTGTAAGAGGTAATAATGGACAAAGTGAAATAGAGTTGATAACTTGTAGAATTAGGTGTGCTAAGGGGGGGACTCTTTTTAGAAAACAAGAGTCAAGTTTGGGAGGATCTAGTTAGCTTTAGTATAAGTTTTATAGATACTAAGTTATAGAAATCATATGTCCTTATTATAAGAAAACTATATTGGAGAGAGAGAGAGAGAGA
>APFE030610582.1:19021-56328 GCA_000404065.3 Pinus taeda
AGAGAGAGAGAGAGAGAGAGAGAGAGAGAGAGAGAGAGAGAGAGAGAGAATTCTCTTGTAATCATTAAACAAGTATTGTTTTGGAATACCTAAAGGATTGATTCATATATAACAACTATTGTATATAAAATAATCTAAGAGTCAATAGGTAGTAGAAAATACAAAATGTATTTGCATTACTTTATTGAAACTTGTAAATTGCTCAAAGTGTAGAAAATGTCAAAATACATGATAACCATAAATGCGTTACACATTCTGGGTTTAAAATACCCTTAACGAAAAAAAAAGTTACAAGAGGCATAATAGCTTGTAGAAACTTAGAATTCCAAGATAGGAAGAAGTTTGGTAATATTCTAGTAAATGGTATTCATAGAATAAAAAAACCTTGGCATTTGGCCTTCTAATACAAAAGACATGCACATGTAGAAAATTAATTCAAGGGTTTAGGATCCCTTTGACTTGGACAGAAGAATCTAATTCTCCATGAGTTGTAAGAAGACCCCAAATCTTGGTCCTAAAGGAAAAATTCCAAAATGAGTAATTGTAAATGGCCATTAAAACATCAACTTTATTATATAGATATAAACAAAAAGAAAATGAGTTAAAATAGAGCATAAAGAGGAATTAAAATATAAAAATAGTATACTTGAAGGGGGAATTTCTTACGTAGAAGTGCTCTAACATAAATTGTTTAAACAAATAGGCTTATATTAGGAGCTTTTTAGGAATTATAATATTGGGTTATATATATTGAAATAGAAATAGAAAGAGAGATTGTAGAAATTCTCTATTAACAAGTAAATAAAATTTGATAGGGTTTTTAAAACTTTGTAGATATTTGGTCCTATGACTAAAAATAACACATAAATATAATAACAATAGCTAATTTATAATCTTAATCAGGAAGGGGAAAAACTCTATAGATATTTGAATAAAAACATTTTCAAGAATAAAATGTTACACAAAAGAATTTAATGAACGAATCTATATAATGACTATATTATCTTGAAAGTAGGGTTTGAACAAGACCCATTACAATTTTAGCCAATACTAGTGTATGGATTATGGTTTCAAGAATGAAATCCCGTAATAACTTTGATTAATTAAAATTTAACAACTTTGCATAGAAGAAAAGGAGTGAAAGGTTATTTATATAACCTATGTAAGAATGGAATTATTCTAAGTTATAGAATTTAACTAAATTACTCTAGTGAGACAAATAAGTCCCTAATATTTAGGGTGAAATAACCTAAAATTATAATTAATTAAAGATACCAGTACATGTTTGGATTCATCTTTAGAAAACTGAGCTATTACTTAAAAGAATACTCATTTTAGCATGGGGTAAATACCTTGATAATAAATCAACCTCATAAAAGAAATACCCATTTTAGGATGGGGTAAATACCTTGATAATAAATCAACCTCATAAAGGAAATACCCCATGGATTAGTAAGAAAAGAGTTAGGGTTAATAGTAATAGTTCAAAAAAATACACGACTAATGTAAATGTGTTAGAAAACCTGCACAAATAAATCTAGCTAGTAAAGGTTGAACACACAACTTTGCAGAGAAAAAACACTAAAAGAAATAGAAATAACAAAAAAGAATTATTGATTAACAAAAAATAGGTTACAATGCTCATGATATACTACATGAGAGCCAACTAGTATGCATCATTGGGTGAATATCCCAAGGTAATGCCCCATAGTGGTGATCAATGAGAGGACTTGACACCTACAACAAGTTCCAATGAGAACTAGCCAGTTGTGGAGTGAAAGGAGGAGCAAATTAGGGAGTAAATCATGTAGAAAGGATCTTGTATGTAGTCCCATGTATGCATGGACAGTCAAAGGCACCAATCTGGTGAAGATTCAAATGTTGAAGCCCTGCATGTCAGCGAATGCTCTAACTAAGTGTCTGCATGTGCCAGTAATGAAGGTCCTAGATGTGTAGTACCTCCAACACCCCCCTTGAACACCACTATGGGAAAAAGTAGAAAATGGGCCTTGGCAACTAAGGGCAAAGGTCACCCAAAATACAGTGCAAATTGTACTAAAATTGAGGGAAGACGGAAACATCGTGGGAACCCCCCCCCTCAAAATACAATGTGATCAAAAGAAAAGAGGAAGAAAAGACAATTACTAAGAAACTATGTCCTTCGCTCCAAGATGATCACGCAGAGAGTGAAACTTCTACTCAATGAATGTCTTGGTAAAGATTTCTGCAGTTTGTTCTGCTAAAGGACAGAATTTCAAATCAATGAACCAATCATGTACTAAGTCTCTGATGTAGTGCATATGGATCTCTATGTGCTTCGTCCGCTGCCACTCTACTAGATCCCTGCAAAATTTGAAAGTGCTCTAGTTGTCACAGCAGATGACAGTGGGCTGGTGGTACTGGTCACCCAACTTAGTGAGGAAGTGCTATAGCCATAGAGCTTGAATGATGATGTTGACTACTCCTCTGTACTTGGCCTCAGTTGAGGAGAGAGAAATCACAACCTACTTCTTGCTCGACCAACAGATAGGGCCAGACCCTATACTGAGTGAATATCTAGAGGTGGACTTGTGATCAATGATGTCACCTACCCAATCAGAATCTTTGAAGCCAAGGAGATTCAATGTAGTGCCTTCTGCATAGTGAATCCTGAAGGTGATGGTGCCCTACATATATTGGAGGATGCGCTTGGCAACTTTCCAGTGTAGCTCATGTCGCTCTTGCATGTATCTAGAAACTGCCCCTACTACATATGAGAGATTTGGTTTGGAGTGGGTGAGGTACAGTAAGCTCCCCACTAGATTTCGGTAGAGAGTACTATCAACTAATGGAGCGTCACCTCCATCCTCAAGGCAGACCCCAAACAGAAAAGGAGTCAGTGCTGGCTTGCAGTCAGTCATGTGAAATCCCTCAAGGAGATCCCATGCATACTTAGCCTGTGAGAGTTGGATGCCTTTGGCATCCTTGCTGATCTCAAGACCAAGAAAGAAGTGTAATGAACCCATGCCCGTCATCAATAACCTATCATACAAGGTCCTCTTGACTACAACAATGGCTGAAGTCAAGCTGCCGGTGATCAAGAGATCATCCACATACAAAGGTAAAATAAGAAGAGAGTCATGTGTCCTAAGCATGTAAACATTTGGATCAGACTTACATATTTCGATGTTTTGTGATAAGAGAAAGGAATCCATCTTCGCATACCAAGCTCTCAGGGTCTGCTTAAGGTCTTAGAGAGACTTCTTTAGTCTTCAGACCAAAGATGAATCCTAAATGAAACCATGTGGCTACTCCATGTAGATCTCCTCAAATAGTTCTCCATGAAGAAAGGCATTATTCACATCCATATGATGTACTTCCCACCTCTGGGTAGCCGCAATGGCAAGTGGAAGGCATATGGAATCCATATTTTCTACTAGAGCAAATGCCTCATCATAATCAATGCCACGCACTTGCTGGAAGCCTTTGGCTACTAGCTTGGCTTTCTGTCTGGTGATTTGCACATCTGCAGCACTCTTGGTCCTGTAGACACATTTGCATTGGACAAGTTTCCTTCCTAAAGGAAGGGGACTAGATCCCAGCTCTAGTTCTCGAGGAGGGAGTTGTACTCCTCCTCCATGGCAGACTCCCAAGAGGGATGCCTAGCAACCTTGGCATAAGACTATGGATTAAAATATTGAACCAAATGACAATGTGGGGATGGCGTTGGTTCAGTGGTAGTGAGGGTAAGAGGAGGCTCAATAAAATCTGAGCTAGTCCTCCATAGATCAGAATTATCCCCCACAATACCATTTCTAGCAACTGGGTGGTCTTATGCATATATCTCACTTAAGCTCCTTGTTCTCTAATTTATGACAGGGGAAGTTGATTCACTGCTGGAAGATCGATCTTGGCTTAGATGTGGATCATCATATGCATGCAACGGATTTGTATTTTAAGACTTTGTCTTTGCATCTGCATGCTCTACCTCAACATCTGCATGCTCTGTATCTGCATCTGAGTGTATTGATTCATCAACTTGGTCATGAGGTAGATAAAAGTTGTCTGCATGTAGCAATTGAGGTGAATGTGAGAGACTTTCCTCAAATTGGACACTTCACTCAATGATAATCTTGTCCGTAGAGGAAATCAAGAGTTGGTATCCCTTCACACCATCAGGGTATCCAACAAAGGTGCACTCAATGCTCTGTGGATCAAGAGCTTTCCTCTTTTCAGAGGGGATATTGGCCCATGCTCAGGAGCTGAAAACATGAAAATGGGTGACCTCTAGTTTAGTGTCACTCCAAGCCTCAAAGGGTGTCTAATCCTTGACAAATCTATGAGGAGATCTATTCTGGATGTAGTTAGCACAATTAAGTGCTTTGACCCATAGTTTATGAGGTAGTGACATAGCATGCAACATGCAGGAATCCATATATTTGAGAGATCAGTTCTATCTCTCAGCAACACCATTCTGCTACGAAGTGTATGGAACTGTGTGTTGCAACTATATGCCAGACTCAAGGCAAAGGTTCTGAAGTGCTGTGTTAACATATTCCCCCCCATTTTCTGTATGGAGGGCTTTGATCTTTCTCTTTGACTATGTCTCAACTAATGCTTTGAAATCTTCAAAGTGCACAAAAACTCCAAATTTGGCCCTGAGAAGATACACCCAAGTATATCGTGATAAATCATCAATAAATGTAAGCACATACCTTGCTTTGTTGATGGAAGGATGAGGAAAAGGTCCCATGAGATCACTATGGATTAGATCTAGAGGAGAGGATGCTCTGTGAGTCTTGCTAGTGTGAAACTTTTCTCTAGGATGTTTGCCAAGGACACACCCTTCAAAAACCCCTTTGGAGAAACTGATATTTGGCAAGCCTTCCACCATCTCATGCTTGCTTAGCTGCTGCATATACCTATAGTTTAGGTGACCAAACCTCTCATGCCAAATCCTACTACTATCATCAACATGTATAAGCAATAAGGAGGATTCAGATTCAATAAATTCAGAAAATGTATACAGTATAGCTCCATTGTTTACCTCAATGGTTGCAATTTTGGAGCTACTATGTAGGTCATATATGTTCATTGCATCTAGAGTGAATTCCACTCTCTTTCTAGTGCCGGAATGAGTGATATGATAAACTGAAAGTAGGTTTACCAAAATTTATGGAACATGAAGCACATATTCAAAGCTTCCATGTAAAAGTTTCACTCTACCTTTTCTAGTGACCTCAATAGGTGAGTCATCTCCCATGGGGATGGGAGGTCCTTTGCATGCATCCAAAGAGGAATAGACTTCCTTTGTAGAAACCATACGATGTGATGCACCGGAATCTATAGTCCATGCATCAGGGGAAGAGTTAATTGCAACTAACACATCAAAATTGTTACCTTTCCCTTGTGGCGGATCCACAGTTTTCTTCTTGGCGCCCTGAGGGATGTGGTCCCCAAGGTTTTGCTTCTGAAGGATTTTCGCCATTTGTCAATTTATTTCTTCATACAAGAGGATTCTGGATGGAATACTAGGCGACAGTAGTTGAATTTGTCTCCATTCTTCCCTTTCTCATTTCTGGAGCCAGAGGAGTCATTGAAGGGATTGGTGTACCCTTCCTTCTTTGGATGGGAATGCACTTTTCCCTTGTCTTTTTCAATAAATTTTTGGATTTGAATCAGATATTTGATTTTTATTGTGGCTTCCATCATGCACAGCAAGCGGATTCACTTTTGGAGGTTTGATTTTCCCCATGCCAATGAGTTTGTCTTGCTCAAAAGTTAGGGACTTCATGTACTCTTTGAGAGAAGGCATAGTGTAGGATTTACCTATTGCAAGCCTTATTGAATGAAATGTAGACAGAAATATTGAGTATTTTGGTCCAAGCTTTGACATAATAGAGAGAACTTGGTGACTCTCCTCCTTGGATTTGTCAATCCCACAACCCTTGAGTTACAACAACAGATCATTATATTTGGTGAAGAAGTCTTGAATTCTGTCATAGTTTTGTGGATCCGCTAAGAGTAGCTCCACTTCTAGTAGATGTCATTTCATCTCATCCTATTTCCCATAGAATTATTTAACATTTTTCCAATTCTCATTGGGAGTACTGCAGATAGATAGATGAAACTGCAACTCTGGGGAGATGCAGATGGATATGGATCCGTGGACTTCATCCATGTGGTTGATGTACTTGGATTTCTCTATGGCTGAAGTGGGTTCCACTTCTACAGCCCTGGTAATCTTGTAAAACCCTTTCTGACAAAGGTATCAAGCCATTTGGTCCTTCCATTCGTGATACTTGTACAATGTTAGCTTTGATGCTTTGGGAAACTCCATTTTTTTGTCGATCTTCGATCTCCAAGATGTAATAGCTACAAAATAAAGTACTAGTGCACCTTTTATCTAGGAACCTGTGGGGTCCAATACCATGTAAATGTGTTAGAAAACTTGCACAGATGAATGTAGCTAGTAAAGGTTGAACACATAGCTTTGTAGAGAAAAAACACTAAAAGAAATTGAAAGAACAAAAAAGAATCATTGACTAACAGAAAATAGGTTACAATGCTCATGATATACTACATGAGAGTCAACATCACTAGGTGAATATCCCAAGGCAATGCGCCATAGTGGTGATCAATGAGACGAATCGAAACCTACAACAAGTTCTAGAGAGAACTAGCCAGTTGCGGAGTGAAAGGAGGAGCAAATCAGTGAGTAAATCATGTAGAAAGGATCTTGCATGTAGTCCCATGCATGCATGGATAGTCAAAGGTGCCAATTTGGTGAAGATTCCAATGTTGAAGCCTTTCATGTCAGTGAATTCTAAACTAAGTGTCCGCATGTTCTAGTAATAAAGGTCCTAGGTGTGTAGTACCTCCACCAACTAATTTAAAGAAAGAAGAAAAACGAGGATAACATTTGTGAAAATAAATAATTACCCGAATTAAATCAGTTTCTAGGAGATCCGAAAGAACTGGAAAAGGAAAAGCCTATTGAGAATACAAGTCACATTTTAATATGGCAGCCACAATAGGGAATCGAAAGAATCTACATGAATCTACATTAAAAGCCATCAGGGTTAAAATTGAGATACATTATTTTGTACAAATGTTTGTAATGAAAATTTTTATAAAAATACATCAAGGAATTTACCACATTGAATGGATTTAATAGAGTTCACATTATCTGACAGTTGGCAAACAATTTCACCAAAAAGAAAACCCTCACATGTTATTTCATGACCGATATTCATACTATAAGAACGACACCATAACCAACTAAGGAATTTTGAATATATATGCATACACAATGATGAGATTAATAAAATCACACCTAGTAAAATAATAACACAAGAAATATAAATATATATAATTATAAACATAAATCCTTTGCCAAAGAGAAAATTAGTTACCTCTGTGAATAGCTCATAAGAATGGTGTTATTACTCGCATAAGAATCCCACTTCAGAAAATGGATAGAAGCTAATTTGAAGAGTTATTGTAGGGTAGTTAGAGAGCATCAGAGCTCTATTCAAAGCTAAAAAAATGAATGAACATTCAAAGCAGTGGTTCAAATAAAATTTTGATAAAGGAAGAAAACGCTAGTTAACAGGAAATGTTGATCTCTCAAGGACTAATCTGGACCATCAATAACAAGGTTTCGTTTGAGCCTTCATTTCAACATCATAGTTTTTTCACAACTAATGTATGTGGAGATTCAAGCCACAAATTTAGAATTCTCTAGAACTTCACTATAATAATACCACATGGAGTTGAATACAATTTCCTTCATTAAATATAATATGAACCTTCATAAATTAAGTTGTATATTGTGCCTATAGAAAGAACAACATATAAACATATTGGTGGTAAATGTTTATTACAAAACTTTGGATAATAATAAGAAAACATAATTTTGAACCCCTCATATAATAAATCACAATTGAAAAACACTTGATATGATTATTTACATAAACACATTTTTAGAGTTAAGGGTAAGCAATGCATTTGGATATAAATACATTGATGAAACAATAATGGAGTTCAAAGGATTAAGTCCGAAACCTTTACACAAGATGAGGTTATATGAAAATACATATATCTAGTAAAGTGGTATGAATAGCATATAGGTATGAACACATAAATGGAAAGGTACAAAATTAATAAACATGCTTACTATGTAAAAAAACAAAACAAAAAGATTGCATGTGTATAGTGAAGTCTATTACAATCATTTCTTGCTTTTTCTATTCTTTAAAAGAATCAATGTAATAGGATGAACAACTTGAATTTCATGTCTATCCATCCACCTATTTAGTTTATTCTTAGATAGAATAAATGTTATATAAAATCCATTTCCCTCCTTAATCTCGGTAACTAAGAAAGTAATAAATAGAAAGTAAGAAATAATAAGAGGTAGAGAAGAGAGAACTTGTAGCTTGAAGTTGTACTGAAGATTTTCCTTTTGCAATATAATTTACTTTGTTCAAGTAATTGTGTATTGAGTGTGCATACTTTAATACTTTTCTAATTAATTGTTTGTATAAGGGGTTAGGGCCCCCTCCTTCATTAGGTATTGTCTATACTCATAACATAGTTGTAGTTACAATTTTCTTTTTATTTCATTTCTACATATACTCTTCTTTTCATATTGCTGATTCAAAATTGTTGTTAGAAATTAATTAATGGAGAAATGAAATACACAAAACATTGTGGAAACACAAATAGAAAAATGAATAAAAAAAGAGGGACATAGATATATGTGGTTCACCCAATTTGGACTACATCCATGAAGAGACAATGAGTCCTTCCTTTTATACTATCTAGCAAAATGAAGAGATAAAACCTTAAAAAATTCTATTGTAATTTCCTCTTTGATTTCATACATTCTCTTCTCTCTTTCTCTCTTGGAATAATAATACCCAATCGCAATAAAATTACCTGATATAAACTGAGGGTTTCTTTCTAGGTAAAAGAAACCTTGAATCATAACTTTTACCTTCATATCATCTTCCTAATGAACGACCCAAATTGACTATGGAATTACAATATTTTACAAGCCAAAATTTCATCTATTTTGAGCTTCAGGGGCATTGTCCCAAAACCCCTATGAGAGGGGGGCTCATAACAGTCATCGTTGCTCTCTCCCCCCCGCCTAGCCCCCATGGTGGTGATTAAAAGGGTGGAGTTTCCACCCCATTAGGAACAAGGATACAAACATGGTTGAAAAAAAAAACATCTGAACAATGAGGAAGATAATCACGCTTCACTCTCAACAATTTTTAGTTACTACAATTAGGAATTGTTATTTATTGCAACTCTAATAGGTTCCTCATTAGTGTAACTATGAAATGTAAATATATTACTATAACTATTAATAGTCTCCTTATTCGCTTATTAATTGATTTTGCGATGGAATTATAGCACTATGTTTGTTTATATCATTGTTGCAATTTCATTATATATTTTGTCGAAATTTCTAAGTTTGACACATTAGAAATCCATACTACATTATCTAGTTTAATTTCTGCTACTTGTTCTTTCCATTAACAAGTTATTTATACATATAAATATCGAAAATAAACACAAATACAACCTTAACACATATATAGATGAGTAACTGAAATAACCAAGACAATCACATAAGGGACACCATTATTTTGGACAATCGTCCCCTGAAAAACCCAATGTGGGAAAATTGGTGCAACAGATATGAGGGTTTTATTATTATACAATTTTGGAATACATCTAGGGTGCTAGAAATGGCTCACCCAACATAGAATGCCCTCGGCAGTAGTACCTCTCCTGAGAGATAGATATTTTGGCTGATCAATCATCGGATGAACGATCCCACAACAACTATAGTATCTCCTTAGTTGGACAACGAAATATTCTCCAAGCTTCTTTGCTACTTTGCGTCACTTTGCAGGGACTGCATCACCCTTCTCAGCTCACCAACACCTATTCTGCCCCACAAAAATTATCCCAGCGCTACCTCTTGGCCTCGCGTCAGCTCTTCTAGCCTCTACATAGCTACTGAAGCCTCTACATCACCCACACTAGTCTCTATAGCTTTTGCGTGGCTCCCAACTGCCTCTACGTAGCACTCAGCTACCTCTATGTTAGCCTCTCCAAGCTCTAAGTTGTCTCTCTCACACTATATTTGTCTCTCTACTATGGATCACTAGCTCTATTCTCTTAACAAACTCTGCTCGAGAAAATTGAAGTGACTGATCAACCTAGTGTGTCTCGAACTCACGCTCAAGCCTCCACTTATACTTTTCTTGTTGAGTCTTCAACTACCAATATTAAGTCCCTAATCAATGACAAAGATTAGATTTCGCTTGATCAATGTCATTTTGAACATTCTCATTGACTTTTATATTTATGCC
This sequence comes from Pinus taeda, assembly GCA_000404065.3. NCBI lineage: Eukaryota > Viridiplantae > Streptophyta > Pinopsida > Pinales > Pinaceae > Pinus > Pinus taeda. The sequence goes on from APFE030610582.1 coordinate 29,395, forward strand.
TATTAATATTTTAATTTTCCTAAGTTTAGACTTAGGAACCCCATTAAAAATATTAATTATTTTAATATCTCTCCAACTGGGTGGATTTTACCAAAACCATTTCTGGTTCTTGGAGATGTTATGTGCCTTAGACCCTCCACCAATTTTCATGGCTAGATCACATCCGGCGCTACAATAAATAAATACTCCCTCTTGGCGAGGAATGTGCTCTTGTAATGCTTCACAATGGAAACATCACACTGATCCTCCGCACCGGTACCTATGCTAATGCTTGGTTTGATGCCTTACATAATTTGCACTACTAATTTTTGTATTACACTGCCACTACCACATTTGTACTACACCTCCCTCTCAACATGCTGGCCATGATGTCCCTAGCATTGCCACTGCTAACTATTGCACTACAACTCAGTTACCAATAATTACGTAACTGACTTCTCCCAAACACTGACATCCTAGTCAGTATCGAAGCCATGTGAAACTAAAGGTCCCTCTACTACTATCCTATGCTCCCTCTACTACCACTTCACTCCTGCATACAACTACGTGTCTCTCGCACTGATGCATTGTCCACTACGTTGCCTCAAATTTCAGCACCCAAGCACTAAATTGCTGCTTCACTACACTTAGCTCCACCCAACATCTATCATTCTACTATTTTCGTTAATGGATCTCGTAATGGGATATGATCCAAGAGTTTGTGTACCTCAAAGATCATTCCCCTAGTTTGTAGTCCTCCTGACTACAACTCGATGTATCCCCACCTCTTCTCTAGAGGTGCATGAGAACTCATGGCACAGTCGTCATCAATCTCGACCTCTTTCTCGGCCTTAGTAGGAGATGCCTTGGAGTTATAAGCCTCTGCCTTGTTTTCCTTCTTGGGACACTTAGATGCATAATGTCACATCTTCCAACAATGAAAGCACTTCACCTTGGATATGTCCTTCTTCTTCCTCTTCCCTTGTTGTCCCGCAGATACTAGAGTTGCATCCTCCTCCTCTTCTTTCTTGATTTGACTTCCCTTGCCACTACTTCTCACCTTGGTCAATCTCTTGATCTCTTCTTGGTGAATATTTTCCCACATCTCATCCCAATTTGGAAGAGTATCCCTGCCCAAAATACTTTGGACAAATGTCTTCCACTCCTCAGAGACTACATTCAAGGCAGTCCTGACAATGAACTCCATATCCAATGTAGACCCCACAGAAGTATGTTGGTCATGAATATATTTAAATTCAAGGAGGAACAAATCTATCTAATCTCCCTTCTGCATATGATACAACCGCAATTTATTGTCGTATAGTATCTTCCACTACACGGAAGTGCTCTGATCCAAGGTCATCAAAGTATCCCACATATCCTTTGCTATGTTCTTTTCAGAAATATGTGGTATGACATGATATTTGACCCCGTCTAGGATCATTCACTTTTACCTCGCCATTGCATTTTCATACTTCTCATTCTCAATTGGGTTGATTTGGATAGCCACGGTTCTCAAGGCAAAGTCCTTGATGCGATGTCGATCTAGGACTGCTAGGATCCTCGCCTTCTAGATGACAAAGTTGGAAGCCCCAAACAACATGGCCTAATCCCTTAGTCTGTTCACTACCATTTCAGCTCCTCTTCTAGACTCCCTCTAAGTCTTGATTCCATTGTTGGAAATGCTCCTACCAAATGCTGAACCACTCCTCTCCAATCCTCCTTGCAACTGCAACTTCGATCTGGATTTCCTAGCTAGAAATCTGTGAAGGTAACAACTCACACTACTTTGGTTCTATCCCCATTAGGTATTGTTATGCATTGATAGAAAAAAAACCCCACCAGCTTCTCAATCACAATCTGCCCACAACTCCCCAAGCTCCAACAAGTGAAGAAACTGATCCTTTCAAGCTCTGCACAATCCCAACGACAGAAGAATATACTCCTCCTTGCAATAGCGTCAATCCTTCCTGGTTGAGAAAGATGATTGGTCACTGTATAGGTCTGACCTGCCCCTCTCTACCTCTCGAAATGATGACATTGGCCCTCTCCGTCACTTCTTCTCTACTTCTTCTGCTCTGGAACAACGTTGTCTCTTGGGACAACTTCTACTGCTGCAAATTATTCAGATTACTGTTGGTTCCTTCAGTCCTCCTATGATCTGCAATGCTCCAAAAACATGTTGAATTTCTAATTCTAACACATTAGAAATTCCTACTACATTATTTGGTTTAATTTATCTTGCTTTTTCATTCTATTAACAAGTTATTCATATAGATATTGAAAATAACACAAATACAACATTAACACATATACAGATCAACAACTAAAATAACTCAGACAATCACACAAGGGGCACCATTATTTTGGACAATCGTCCTCAAAAAAACCCAATGTGGGAAAACTGGTGCAACAGATATGAAGGTTTTATATTATGCAGTTTATGAAGACATCTAGGGTGCCAGAAATGGCTCACCCAATAGAGAATGTCGTCAATAGTAGTAATTCTCCTCAAAGACAAATATTCCAGCTGATCAATCACTGGATGAATGATCCCACAATAACTATAATAACTCCTTAGCTAGACATTGAAAGCTGCTCCAAGTTGCTCCAAGCTTCTATGTTTCTCTGCGTCACTCTCCATGGACTACGTCACCCTTCATGGCTCACTAGCACCTAGTCTACCCCACAAAAATTCTCCTAGCGTAGCCTCTTGGCCCTACGTTAGCTCTGCTAGCCTCTGTGCAAATATTGAAGCCTCTACATCAACCCTTAGACCCTATGTGTCACCCACGCTGGCCTCTACAGCTTCTCCATGGCTCCCAGCTACCTCTGCGTAGCACTGAACTACATTTGTGTCAACCTCTCCATGATCTGTGTTGTCTCTCTAGAAATATCTCTACCTCTCTGCTATGTATTCTCATCCTCATTCTGAGCTTCCCCTTGCTTCAATAGATCACTAGCTCGATTGTCTTAGAAAACCCCACTCCAAAAAACCGAACTGACTAATCAACTTGGTGTGTCTCCAACTGACCCTCAACCCTCCTCTTATACTTTTCTCGATGAGTCTTCAACAGCCTAGATTAAGTACCTAATCAAAGGCTAAGATTAGATTTGGCTTGATCCATGTCATTTAGAAAATTCTCACCGAGTTTTATATTAATACCCATTAATATTTTAATTTTCCTAAGTTTAGACTTAGGAACGCCATTAAAAATATTAATTATTTTACTCTCGAACCGGGTGGCATTTCCCAAAACCATTTCTGGGTCATGGATATCTTATGTGCCTTAACCTCTCCACTAATTTCCATGGCTAGAGCACATCCGATTCCACCACAAATCAACATATTTAACATTAGTCTATTTTTAAAATCATAACGTTTATATTTTCATGAATAAGTTTGGATTGGTTATTTGATACATTTTGTTCATTATTTTTATTTATTTATAAGTAAGAGTGATTTAATATTTTGATGGTGAATGCATTTTCATTGCAAATGTAGTTGCATAATGGTTATACCAATCAAGGTAATTCCTAACACTTGAGAAAGTCACCTCTAGATATTAATGTGATTTACTTTTCTTGCAAGTATGATTTATCTTTGTGCAACTTAGATCAGATAGTGTGCATTATATTCCTACAAGTGTGGTTTGGTTTAAGTTTATTAGTGCCTTTCAAAAGTACCCTTATATATTGAAATGTGATATTCATTTAGTTTCCTTGACTTCATAACACATACACAATTATACTAGCATATATGATGCACGATATTTCAGAAGTCTCTCATGAACACTTGATTGACAATTAAATGAATATTATTTTGGTTGTTAATCTAAAAATTAGAAATGTAATTAAAAGAAACCATATATTTTTGTGCCATTTGTAGGGAGCTATCAATAGTACAATATTTGTTGTGTGATTGGTTTTAGTGGCTGTGTACTTTTATTTATTGTTTTACAAAATTTCCTCAAGATGGGTCTGATTTATTTATTTTTCTAATTTTACTTCTTTCTCAACATTTTTTTTCAAAAGAATCACTTGTTAGATGCCCAAAAGTAGAGATCAACTTGATAGATTTGTAAAAACTATCTCTCAAAATAACAGTGCAAGACATAATGAAGGAAAGTACAACTAGCCAAATTATTTGATTCCTATAACAATTTCTTTCATTTCATAAACCTAATTCCATAAAAATAGAACTTGAATTCGTGCCTTCATCCTTCGCACCTAGGGAAGCTCATTACCATAATATTTTTCCAATGAGAAGTTCCATACAAAGTTTATTTGTCAAAAAATCCCAAGCTACCCTAATGGAGTAATATAGGTCTTTGGAAGAAATAGCCAACAATATTAAGAATGAGCAATCATATTCTTTTTTATTCCGCTTTAAAGAGTTAGAGGGGGAGACCAATATGAATAATATCTCACACTTATCCTTTCCAAATTTTCATGGCCTTTCAAAAGAAGGTATTGACATTTTTTTAATTCAAATTGGAAATGCTCTATAAAAGTTATGACTATGTCTCTAATGTACAACATTGGAACTCTTTCCTACAACCCTTCAAGGTGAAACAATACATTAGTTTATGAGCTTAGGGTAGGATAACATTTCCACATGGACACAAATTAAAATTAAGTTCTTATAAAAATATCAATAGTACAACAAGGACAATTAGTGAAGGTAAGAAGCCTTCTAAATGATTGGACATGAGGATGAAATCTTCAAGGATTGCATCGAAATATTCTAATACAATTTGCAAAGAGAAAGGAATCTGGAATTACCTTTAGAAACACATCTTATCTTATTTCTTCATGGGATCAGAGATGAATGTATAGAACTCCTCAACTTCATGAGTGGAGGATACATCACGTAGTAAGCGTACGATGACACTGTGGAACTATGTCAATGATATTCACGAGGAACTTACAAAACTATAAGAAGACCTTGATACATATTATTGCTTCATGAGATCATAGATGAATGTAGAGAAATACTAAATTTCATGAGTGGAGGAGACATCTCGTAGTATGTATATGATGACACTGTGGAACTATGTCAATGATACTCATGAGGACCTTACAAAACTAGAAGAAGACCCTGAGACATATTGAATATGATTGATAGGACTATTGGTGGTGGAATCATGAGATCAAATACTAGAAACTTGTTGGAGAATTTCATAAATGGTATATTGAGGAAATTGGGATCCTAACATGACGCCTTGTAGGAAAAGGAAAAGAAAGAGGAGATAAATTTAGTACTAAAAATATTCGGCCCAAAATGTAGAGGAAAGAACCCACTAAAACAATTCCCATTGGATCAAATTTAGATTTGTGCCATATGTAGTAAAGAGCATCCTATGATTAGTTTCTTGTCTCTACCTAGAGTGAATGTTATCTATCAAGAAGCACATGATCCAAACAACTTTTTATTTTTGCACAAAAATGACCATGGTCACAAAAGACACAAGGTATGATCCAATTTCTATTGAAATTTTTCAGTTCTTATTGGACTATCCCTTCCACGCAGTGTCCCTATCAGTAGTGATGCTTACCTTTCCAACATTGGATGGCTTCTCCTCCCCATTAGTATATTTGGAAAGGGTTGGATAAATCCTATGTATGGAGGTCCTTAATAGGCACCCATGCAATTCCTTCCTTCTCCTCCAAAAGCATCTACATCCACCCCTCCATGATTGAAATTTCTTGAAAAACCAACAACTAAATATAATAATGGTAGGCTGACTAAAAGATGCAATATACTAGGCTTGTAACCTACCCAAACTACTCCATATCTTCCTTGTATTGTCATGATATCCATCTTATATTAGTGAAGAAACTAAGGAAGGATAATCCTCCCACGCATATTGAAGATCTCAATGAGAAAGCTTGAAACGAAGAATTCAAGTAGGAGATGACCCATGAACCTTTAATTGTTGAGCATGCAATCCGTGAACTTCAAGAAACAACTTACCCTAAAAGGTGAAGTCGAGAAAAACCTATGGATCAAATAGAATTTGATTTCATGGGTGAGCTAGATAATGTGTGTACTAAGATCCCATTTTTTCAAGCCATTAAGGATATAGAAATTTACTCAAAAGTGGTGAGAGAATCATGCTTAAGGATGCATAGCTGAAGAAGGAAGGATTCCAAAATAGTCAACGTCATGGGCCAACTACCTGATATTATGATGGGAGTCCTCGTGAAAAAATATGTTTATCCTAGTGGCCTAGTTGTTAATGTACATATCAATAATATTGTCATTTCTAGCATGTTAATCGACTTGGATGCTACTATTAATGTTATAACATTGGAAGCCATGGACGCATTAGAAATCTATGGCCTTAGATAAACTGCCACGATGATTCAATTAGCTAATAGGTGAATAATTAAACTATAATAAACTCTATAGGACGTGACAATATCCATAGTTCATGGAAACATCCCACTAAACTCATGGTCCTCTAGCCTAAATCGTCCCTTGAGGGGTACCTTCTAATCCTTTGGGGGTGCATGGATGGCCACTGAATATTTCCTTTCGCAATATAATTTCCTTTATTTGAGTAATTGTATGTTGAGCAAGAATACTTTAGAGATTTTATCATTAATGCCTCATTTAAGGAGGTATGCCCCCCTCCTTAGTTAGGTATTGTCTATACTCATAACATAGTTATAGTTACAATTTTTTTTCTATTTCATTTCTACATATACTCTATTTTTCATATTGCAAGAATTAAACATTGTTGGTTACTGCAACTATGAATTTTTAGCTACTACAACGCTAATAGGTTCCTAACTACTCCAACTATGAAATGTAGATATATTACTATAGTTATTAACATTATCCTTATTTAATTATTAATTGGTTTTGTGATGGAATTATAATATTGTGTGTGTTTATATCATCATTTCATTTTCATTGTAGCTATTTTCAAAATTATAACATTTATATTTTCCTGAATAAGCGTGGATTGGTTATTTTTTACATTTGGTTCATGGTTTTTATTTATTTATCAGTAAGAGTGATTTAATGGTTTGTTTGTGAATGCATTTTCATTTCAAATATAGTTGCATAATAGTTACAAAAATCAAGGTAATTCATAACACTTGAGCAATTCACCTCTAGGAATTAGTGTGATTTACTTTTCCTACAAGTGTGATTTATATTTGTTCAACATAGATCAAATAATGTGCTTTTTGTTCCTGCAAGTGTGGTGTGGTTTAAATTTACTAGTAACTTTTAAAAGTATCCTTATATATTAAAGTGTGACATTTGTTTAGTTTCTACAACTTCATAACACATACAAAATTTTATTAGCATATATGATGCATGCTAGTTCACAAGTCTCCCATGAAGCCTTGATTGATAATTAAATGAATAGTATTTTGGTTCTCTCTCTAAAAGATAGAAATGTAATTAAAAGGCATCAAAATTTGTGGTGCCATTTCTAGGGAGATATCAATAGTACAATATTTTTTGTGTGATTGTTTGTAATGATTTTGTAATTTTATTTATTGTTTTACAAAATTTCCTCAAGATGTGTCCAATTTAGTGTTTTCCTAATTTTTCTTCTCTCTCAACATTTTTTTTTTTAACAAAATCACTTTTTATATGCCTAAGAGTAGATATCAACTTGGTAGATTTGTCAAAACTATCTCTCAAACTAATAGTGCAAGACATTATGAAGGAAGGTACAACTAGCCAAATTATTTGACTCCTACAACATTTTCTTTCACTAAGCATAAACCTAAGTCTATCAAAGTAGAACTTTAATTTGTGCCTTCATCCTTTGCACCCGCAGAAGTTCATTCCCATAATTGTTTACCAATGAGAAGTTCTATAAAAAGTTTATTTTTCTAAAAATCCTAAGCTACTCTAAAGGAGGAAGATAGGTCTTTGGAAGAAATGACAACAATGTTAAGAATGAGCAATCCTCTACTTTTGGATTCCCCTTTAAAGTGTTGGAGAATGAGACCAAGCTGAAGAATATCTCACACTCAGCCTTGCCAAATTTTCATGGCCTTTCAAAGGAATATCGTGACACTTTTTAAATTCAAATCAGACGTGTTCTACGAACGTTATGACTATGTATCTAATGTAAGAAAATTGGAACTCTTTCTTGCAACCTTAAAGGCGCAAGAGTACATTAGTTTATGGGCTCAAGGTAGGATAAAATGGCCACATGGGCACAACTAAAAAGGAATTTCATAGAAAAATATCAATATTATTTCCAAGACAAGGAGTTAATGGAAGAATATTCTAAATAACTACACATGAGGATGAAATCCTCAAGTACTACATCAAAATTATATTCTAATAGAATTTGCAAAGAGAAAGGAAAATTGACTTACCTTGAGAAACACATCTTATCTTATTAGTTCATGGGATTACAGATGAATGCATATAAATTGTCAACTTCATGAGTGGATGAGACATCTCGTAGTAAGTATACGATGACATTGTGGAACTCTGTCAATGATACTCATGAGGAACTTACAAAACTGGAAGAAGACCTTTATACATGTTGAATATGATAGGTAGGACTATTGGTTATGGAATCACGAGAGCAAGAATTGGAAACTTGCTAGAGAATTATAGAAACGATATATTGAGCACATTGGGTTCCTAACAAGACATCTTGTAGGAAAAGGAAAAGAAAGAGGAGGTAGATTTAGCACTAGTAATAGTCTAGAGAAACTGTAGAGGAAAACAAACACCAAAAAATTTCCCATTGTATCAAAATGATTTTTTTTTCCATGTGTAGTAAAAAGAATCCTATGATTTGTTTCTTGTCTCTACCTAGAGTACATTCTGTCTATTAATAAGCATAGGATCCATAAAAATTTTGTATTTTTTCGAAAAAATGACCATGGATAGAAAAGACACAAGGTATGATCGAATTTCCATCCAAAATTTCAATTGCTATTGGACTATCGCTTCCATGCAATGTCCCTCTAAGTATTGATGCTTACCTTCCCAACCCTAGATGACCCCTCCCCCCACTACTAGCTTTGTAAAGGGGTGGATAAATTCTATTTATGGAGGTCCTCAATATCCACCCATTCAACTTCTTCCTTATCCCCGAAAATCATCTACATCCACCCCTCCATGATTAAAATTTCTTGCACAACCCACAAATAACCCTGATAATGGTAGGACGACTCAAAAAAACAAGATACTAGGCTTGCAACCTACCCAACCCCCTCCATATATTCCTTGGATTTTCATGATATCCATCTTAGATTAGGTAAGACATTAACTAAAGAGAATCCTCCCACACATATTGAATATCTCGATGAGAAAGCTTCAAATGAATAACTGGAGTAGGAGTTGACCCATGAACCTTTAAGAATTGAGCATGCAAGCCCTCAACTTCAAGAACCACCTTACCCTAAAAGGCTAATTCAAGAAAAACCTATGCATCAAATATAATTTTATTTCATGGGTGAGATCAATAATGTGTGTGCTAATATCCCACTTTTCCAAGCCTTGAAGGATGTACCAATCTACTCAAAAGTGGTGAGATAACTCTGCATAAGGATGCATAGTTGAAGAAGAAAGGATACGAAAATATGACATGGTCCAACTACCTAATCTTATAATGGGGGGGGTCCTAGCGAAAAATATGTTGATCCTAGTAGCTCAGTCATTAATGTATATATCAATTACTATTATTTCTAGCATGTTAATCGACTTGGGTACTGCTATTAATGTTATAACATGGGAAACCATGGGAGAATTATAACTCTATGGCCTTATACAGACCCCCAATATGATTCAATTAGCTAATAGTTCAATAATTAAACTAGAATAAATTCTAGAGGACGTGATGATATCCATATATTCATGGAAATATCCCATGAAACTCATGTTCCTCCACCCTAAATCCTCCTTGGGAGGTTACCCTCTAATACTTTGGAGGCATGCATGGCTACTTTAGATGTATATTTTGGCTATAGATCTAGGAGTATGAAAATATCCCATGGCATATCCATTAAAAAACTAACGTTATATCATCCCACCAAGCTCTGTAGACCTTGAAACATATTCTTGGGCCAATGGAGAGGATCATAGTGATGAGTATGTGGTAATTCATCAATTCAGCATTATTGAAAAATACCTTTGCCTCAGGAAGAAGATCAAGGATGATGAAATAAATTAGTTTATCCCTTCCTCCTCTACCTCACCCTCTAACACACACTCTTGATCACATAATGCAATTTGATGTTAGGTTTATCAAGCCTCAATAAGTTCTTCAACTTTAAAACATGAGTCCTTTGTTGGGCGCGGGATCCCCAAAGGGAAGTTTTAGGGCTTAGAGCCTAGATTTTGGTTAAAGATTGTAATTTTTATGTAAAGACTCTACATTTTTTGGGTGCAGAGCACGTAGTTTGTAAAAGAGTCATAGGGTTGTCCGCCCTTAATTTTGTTAATATAGTGTCGCTTGTAGAGATCTACCCATGGACCATGGACCACAGGATTGTATAAATAGAGAAAGGCTCTAAGTAGTTAAGACATCAATAAATCTAATGATCAGTAGAAGGATGAAGAGTTGAGTCCTATTTGGGGATTAAAGTCTAGTTTTGGGTCTTAGAGTAGGAGAAGGCTCTGCAGCTGAGTGCGTAGAGGCCTAGTAGTCTGCAGCTAAGTGTGTGGACCCCTGTAGCTGAGTGGGCAGGGTGAGTCAAGTTTGTAAGAGTTGTAAGTATTAATAAAGAGAAGTTTCATATCAATTCTGTGTATTTATTTCCTATTTTATGCATTGAAGATATTGGGTATAAATTTCACTTCTACTGTTTATATGATGCACGAATATATATGACTGTGTTAATTAAGCTAATGCAAGATAGAATATATATTTTCATGAAGTTAACTAACATATGTAAGAAGATAAGTAATATTCGAGTTGTAATTTTGGGAAATAGTGCAGGTCAATGCCATAGCAGCGTGAAAGCATCCCAGTCCTTGATTAGGGCTGCACAAAAGATGATTATAATAGTTCATGAAGGTGTTGAAGGTTGGGACAAGTGTACGAAGTGACCTGCGTGAAGATAGATCTAATTGGACTAAGTCAACATCTCAGACATCTCAACGGTGTGGAAACTTGGTTCTTGCATCCCCCCATACTACTTCAAGTGAGACTTCAGCCTGCGCTTTGTGCGCTGATGCCTTAAGGGCCAGTAGTGTAGGGATTTGTAGTAGGAAGAGCTTGCGAAGGTCTCACTGTGAAGTGCGATCTATCTGATAAGGCAAAGAATTCCGCGAATACCACCTCCACCTACACTGCCACCAACTTCACCATCATCACCTCCATATTCACCCATACCACCTCCACCACCACCGTGATTCAATATGGAAAGCACAATGAAGTTTCTTGTGTTCAAAGGTTTGGGAAATGAGGATCCAGGCCAATTTTGGTTCATGGTAAGGGCTATATGGGAAGTGCAAGGAGTTACAGATGACAATATAAACAAAGTGACACTAGTTAGTGCCCTATAGGACCACATGCTGGCCTGGTCTATTAAGCACTCCAATGATAATCCAAATGTGGGAATCGTGGATATCCAAGGAGCTCTAAATAGAGAATTTAGCAGGCTGAAGTCTGAAGCACAATCAATCATTGGATTCATATAGATCATGATGACACAAGGCAAGACTCCTTGGGAACTGGATCAGAGCCTAAAATGTACAATTCACGAAGCTAATATGAATTTGACGGATGGACAGCATCGTGAGTGGTTTGTAGCTTCGCTAATGCCACATTTAAGGAGCGCGCTATCACAGCAGAAGATAATGACTCAGGCAGAGGCCTTAAAGATTGTGATGAGGCTGCATGAGACCCTAATGGAGGATCCCAAATTAGGAGTTCAGAAGATCCATGCGTAGCTGAATAATTTATGCCTTGAGATGTAGAGTCTAAAGCGGGACAGGATAACTCGATTAGAAGTACGCGAAGAGGTATGGTGCATGAAATGCAACGGTCAGGGTCATGACAAGGACCACTACCTGATTTTCAAAAAATACCTCACAGGAGGAGGATCAATGCCCTTAAGGCTGGAAGCAGAAGTAGGACCTAGCGTGACACCTTCTTTGTGGTGCATGATTTGTCAAATAGTAGGAAAACATGCCATGGACAATTGTCACCTGTTACAGAAGTATACACAAAATTCGCAATAGTTGTTCTCCAACTTTTGTAGGTCAGTGGAGCATGATGAGTGCACTTGTATAAGTTATGAGTTAATGATGGATATAAATCCCACCTACAAAGTTCAGGTTGAAACACAGCCCCTCGACCATAGTGCAGGAATGGCATGAACAAGATTTCATGGGCACGGATGAGGTCGAGGTGGAGTAGGACCTGGAAGAGGTCGCTAATAGTTGATATGCTACAATTACAAAGGGCCAGGACATTATGCCCATGATTGAATGAATCCAATGGGCCCATCGTGTTTGTATTGCACCTTGTTTGATCATGAGATAGAAGATTGTCTTACAATGATAGCTAGGATACACGACAAAGGAGTGCTACCGCCTCCTTCGACTTAGAACCTACAAATGATGAGGTCTGAGATGCGTGAGGAAGATCTGAATGTGAAAATTATGCTTCGAAGTGGAATCACGATGGGATATGAAAAAGGAAAACAACCATAACATAGTACTTGGGTTCGCAAAGCTCCCATGAAAGAAGCAAAGTTTTATTTGGAGCACCCTCGGGAAAACTTCATGGAAGCTAAGAAGAGTTTCATTGAGGCCTCCACTTCAGGAAGCAAAGATAAGCTGGAGCCGGAGATGGACCCATCTATGCTCACAATGTTCCTGGAAACATGTATGAATCTATTACATGACAATAAGGTAGTGAAATGGTTACACAAACTCATTAGCAGATGCACTGGGACCGTGCTAGGAGAACCGTGTGTAGTGAGGAAGATTGGAAAACATAAGACAAGAATGGGAAGAGAGATTAGATTAATTGTGTAGATCAGAGAATATGAGATGTATCAAGTCATCTTAGACTTAGGATAAGATGCAAATATTCTATTGAAACAAACATGAGAGCAAATGGGGCAACCTACATTGCAGTGGTCTCCAATTCAGCTAAGGAAGACGAACCAGCAGAAAGCAATACCCATGGGGTGATTGTAGGGAATAACTGTGGATATTGAGGGAGCGAGCGTGCTAGCCAACTTTGAAGTAATAGAGATTGTTGATGATACAAATCCCTACCCTGTGCTCTTAGGAATTGATTGGGCTGCTGAATTGAATAGGGTGATCAATATGAAAAAGCGAAAAATAATTTTTGAAAAGAAGTCACTATGCGTAATTATACTGCTAGACCCTGCTGAAGGATTATGTTATACGAAGTTGGTGTGTGACTATGCAAGTGATGATGATTTAGATTACATCTATAAGATAACAATGCGAAACCAAGACTGGGGAATCCAACCATAGATGGGCAAATTGCATGGAAGCGCGAAAGTCCCTGTACTTCGAATTTGGATGAGTAAATAGAGAGATGGCAGAATTAGTTACATGAGGTAACTACACTAAATTGTAATATGACGACAAGGTTGTTGCACTGTGTATCGATAGATGTAAGAGACCTGTGTACTTATGATGGTCTAAGTGAGATAGATACCTTCTTGAATAAATTTGAAAGGGAGGTGCCAGAAAAGCAATGCTTCGAGGCCTTGGAATGGGTACTACGCACTATGCCCACGAGATGGTGGGGTACGCACAAAGGGAGCTTTGATGACTGGCATGAAAATAAGGAAATGATGCACACATGATTTGGGAAGCCTAGGGTGCGACTGATAGATAAGTACAATGGGCGGGATGATCTGCGCGCGCATCTGACCAAGTGGACATAGGCCTATGGAGAAAAGCCACAACTTGAGTGGGTGCACCTATTCTATCATACGCTAGATGTTATACCAATGAATTGGTATATAGAAATAGAGCTTCACCATGCGATAGGTTAACGGGATATCCTACATGAAGGGTTCGTGATGACCTTTAGTTTTGAGGATGGATGGGACTGTATTGATGAAGCACTACAAGAGGTGAAAGCAGTCATCTTTAAGATACCCTAAGAGTCAGTAGAATTTATAGGAGCAAGACAACCTTCACGACTGAGTGGGGTTGCTTTCAAAATATTGTCATGCCATTTGGATTGAAGAATTCCCCTACTATCGTTTTGCACGTGGTTGTTGTAGCATTCAGGGAATATATTCATAAGTTCTTGGAGGTCTGTTTTGATGACTAGACTGTATTTGGGCTAGTTAGGTGCCATGTAGCGAACTTGCGCTTGATGCTGGATACATGTCGAAGATACCAAATCATGATCAACCTCAAGAAGTGTCTATTCCTCATTCCTTTTCGGAACCTATTGGGGCATGTGGTTTGTAAACAATGGATGACGGTATACCCCACAAAAATCACAGTGATTCTGAATTTGGAAGCATCGCAGAGTGTGAAACAGCTGTGCACTACTCTGGGACATACAAGGTACTACAGGAAGTTCATCAAAGGCTATGCCTCGATCACTGCACCGATGGAAAAGCTGTTGAAAAAGGATTTCACGTTTTGCTAGAACGATGACTGTAAGAAAAGCCTGGATGTATTGAAAGAAAAGATGGTTACTGTGCTAATTCTGGTCTTCTCGAACTGGAAGAAAGAGATTCATGTCCATGTTGACGTGTCGTGTATAGAGCTGGGGGCAGTACTAACATAGGATGGTGGAGAAAGCTTGGATCACGCTATCACATTTGCGAGTCATAGATTATCTAAAGAAAAAAAGAAATATTCCACCACTGAGCGCAAGGGACTAGCTATGGTGTATGTACTCTAGAAGTATTGACAATACTTGCTAGGAGGACACTTTTAGATGTATATAGATCTTTCTACACTGAAGTACTTGGTCAATAAGCCTATGTTGAAGGGGCACATATGCAGATGGCTTTTATTGTTCCAAGAATATGATTTTGAAGTTGTTGTGAAGCCTAGGTGATTGAACATGGGACCAGATCGACATATTAAGCTATGCACCGTCAAGGTGAATCATTTGGTGTTGTTGTATGATAGTAAGTTCGATAAATTCCCAAGGAAGCTCCAAATGCATTGGCTAGGACTGTATGTTATTAAGGAGATCGTGGATGGTGGCACAGTGCAGTTGGTAAAGTTAAAATGGAGAACTACTCACAGGAAAAGTCAATGGCAGTCATTTGAAGAAATACACAGGGGGCTTGGCCATCTAACTAGTTGACAAAAGCACAGTGTTAGCACTCTAGGGAGCTAAAAGGAGGCATGGGAATATAAACTACTCTGCCAAAGGATTGCATGATGTCAGGATTATGTGTAATAGTGAAGTTTCACAGGGTCCGTGATAACACGAGGGTGGTTGTGCTACCCCATGGGTTGACTGGAAAGTGACCATTACAGTCACTATTCATGTTGTGATGCTTGGTTTGAGACCAAAAGGAGTGGGTGGCAAGAATTTAAGGTGAACTTTATGGGATAGTTTCTTGAAAATATACCACCAATTGAGCATTAATGGACCAAATGTGGGGTGAACAGTCAAATTCAAATTCAAAAGGCACTATAAATTACAAATGGTTGTCTAGCAAACAACACTTGGCAATTTGAGGACTAAGTTGTTGTGTGCACAAACACTCAAGAACCCAGACTTGTTCGATCTTCTGAAGGAAAATTCATTGCTTGAGAAATTATCCAGGACATTGAGAGACTTGTGGAATCACACTATGGCAGCACCTGAAGAAGCCATGGATACCAGAGTAATGACTATCGAGGACACAGTGTAGGCCATTACGAAAGTGGAAGCCCCAAAAAGTGTCAGGATAGTCGCAGAAATCCCTAAATTGTCATGCACCCTGAGACCCAAGAAAGACAAGCATGCCATGGTAACAGTGTGCATATCACCTAGAAATCTGCTAAGGACTAGGCTTGCCATGGAAGAAAAGGGGAAGGCTATCAATTTGGATGTCGATGAGGAGGAAGAATTTGAAGAAATTGTGGTAGAGGAGGGGGATGTAGAAATGGAGGTTGAGACCCAGGGTGTGGACCCTCTTTATAGGATACATGCATATGTTCCTCTGCGGAAGGGTAAAGAAAAAGTGCCCAAAGATATAGATGAGAGCAAAAGCTCTCTGCAGACTCCACTGCTCCCTGACGACATCATTTTTGAAGGAGTGCACCTAGGGCAACTAACTATACTGAAATTTGAAGACTAGGATCTCAAAGACCACGAGAAGTTCCCACATTTGGCAACTGCGTAGCTAATGTGCCAGAAGAAAGGTGCACCGACTAGAATGATAGAGTTAGAGCCGCATAAATGGCTGAGAGGTGTTGAGAAGGCAGGACTGTTAAACCTGCTCTGGGTGCCGCATTACCATCACGCCCCAATGACCATTTTTGTCATCAGGTAGCTACTTTTCTTGGTGCATGATGGGTGCTTGTGGCTGAAGGAGCCCATCACCATCACAGACCATTTGATTCACATAATTAACCGGCTACCTTGCAAAGGGGAGGATCCAATAAACATCTCAGAGGGTAAGAGTGATGATCTGGCCATTGTGGATGCCATGAAGTAGAAGTTTAAGTTGGAGAAGAAGAAGAGAGAGTACGCCATTTCCAACATCAACAAACTTATGGTTAAAATCATGTAGCAGATATTGGCAGGGAAGGTTATGTGCAAGTGCCGCATGGATGAGGTGCTCACATCGGTGGTTGCACTAGTAGTGCAATGCATAGAAGGGGTCCAGTTGAGCTAGGAAAACTTATTATGCAAAGAGTTCCTTGAGAACTTCCATAAGTCACAAGAGTAGGGAAATTTTTTTCACTATGTGTGGCTTCTGTTGTCCATAGTACTAGTGGCATGGGAATTGCTCGAAGATAGCCAGTTCCTGATGAACGTGCAGGACCTTCCGGAGGTAGCAAAGTACGCTTCGTTGTGGGCAACCATGGATGCAGATAGGATAAGGGATAGTAAAATATTCTTGGTGGTCATGGAGATGCACATGAGAATGGGGATTAATCGAAAGTCGTGGTTATCGCCCATGGTCTACAACAATCTGTAAAGCTTTGCAGAGTTCAAGGCAGATTTCCACTACGTTTGCATCACGGCGTGAAAGGACCACGCGAAGACATGGCGCGAGCTACCCTATCTGGTGATAGATGACATCATCTTCATGGTCCTTGAGTCATGGCCACCGATGTGGCACGCTCTAGCCAGCTCCGCGGTGGAAGCAGAGAAGTCCGCCTTGTGACAAAAAAGGGAAGATGTGAAACTGTGGATGGGGCAGTTGGTGGAAAAGTGTAGAAACGAAGTAGCATTAGCTAATTCCTAGGTGGCGCATGATGTTGCGAAGTTGGAGGAAGAACAACAAAAGGCAGTAGAGGAAGAGCGCAAAGGACAAAAGTCACCTTCACCCAAATCGGGGACAAATAAAGAGTAGGGTGGCGCGGACCCGCAAATAGCATCCACCTAGCTGAAATGTCTACACCCAAGAGAGTAGTTATGGTCATGAAAGAAGTCAAAGGCTTCAAAGACTTCTTTCAACTAGATCACCCTTGTTGAGGGGGATTTACATGACATTACGAGATGGTCTGAGATGTCACCGTGGAGGCCCTCCAGCAGTTTGAGGAGGAACACCACATGGTGTTGGGGGCCCTCTAGGCAGAGATACAAGAGTTTTAGGTATGCACTCCACAGGCTGGTACTGTGTCAATGAGCCTCGCAGTAGGCACGTCCACACCCGAGGAAATGATGCACACCCGGATGACCGACACCATAGTGCTGTTAGATGGAGCACTTGTTACATAAAATGAGGCCGACAAGCCTATGGTCAGTAGGTTGAAGGGAATTAGGTTAAATGTGGCTGCTCTCCCTCGGGAGATGCTCTATGTTATACAGGACAAAATCACTATAGAGCTATGAGCCAAGGAGGGTCATGCACTCGATGTAATTAGCGAGCAGCGAATCAACATTGAACAGTTGAGCCTTCA
Source organism: Pinus taeda (assembly GCA_000404065.3). Lineage (NCBI taxonomy): Eukaryota > Viridiplantae > Streptophyta > Pinopsida > Pinales > Pinaceae > Pinus > Pinus taeda. The sequence goes on from APFE030610582.1 coordinate 47,399, forward strand.
GTACGATGAGTTAGTGGCAAAGAACAGACAAATCATGTAGGTGGTGGAGGAAGCCTGCAAGATGGTCCTGAGGTTGGTCATCCAAGTTGAAGAACAAGTGGAGGTGCACGTCCAGAAATTAGCAGCAGAGGTGCGCGAGGCAATGGAAGAAATGGCTAGGGTTTAGCTGGAGCTGAACCTTCAGATAGCAGAACTGTAGTTGAAGGCCCAACCTTCAATATCGCCAGAGGTTAAGGAAAAGTGCACCACCGTGATCACCACAATAATGCCAATGGTCAACAACACAGTAACAAACTGCAAAAAGTTTTTCAAGCAGTCGTTCGAGGTCCTCACCACCCTACAGGAGAGCCTGAATATAGCACCTAGAGACAAAGACGCACGACCTACAGAAAGGATATGATGAAGTAAAAGGGACCACGCAGATGATGGCCCTTACATAGAGGCTCACGAGGATGGAGTAGGTGAAAGCACTCAAGGAACAGGTAGATGCTACTCCGCATAAGGAAGTAGTTTTGAAGGTGCGCTTACAATTGTTGATTGATGAGGCATATACCATTACAACCTCCATTGAAGCTAAGCTCATGCAACTGCAAGAAATTCAGGAAAAGATTTAGGGCAATAACTCAGCCACAATAGTCACTGAACAACGTGTCGAGGAAGTACAGCAGGTAGTCGCTCAATGCGTTGCCGAACTTGAAGTGATCTAGTTAGAGTTGGGAGGTCTTCGTGCAAAGATCTTCGCACCGACGGAGTAACTCGAGGGCAAGTCATGATGTTTGTGTTGGGAGCTTGTTGGGCACGAGATCCCCCAAGGGAAGTTTTGGGGCTAAGAGCCCAGATTTTTTTCAAAGATTGTGATTTAGATGTAAAGACTTTTCATTTTGTGGGTGGTAAGTGTGTAGTTTGTAAAAGAGTTAATTTTGTTAATGTAATGTTGGTTGTAGATATCTACCCATGGTCTGCAGACTATAGGATTGTATAAATAGAGCGAGGCTATAAGTAGTTAAGACATTAATAAATCTAATGATCAGGAAAAGAATGAAGAGTTGAGTCCTATTGATGGGCATGGAATCCCCCCCAAGACATTTTTTTGGGCTCAAAGTGCAAGTTTTTACTTGATATTGTTGTAAAGACTCCGCGAATTATGGGCACGAAGCATGAAATGTATGATAGAGTCACAGGGTTTTCCACCCTAGTTTTGTAATGTAATGTCGGTTGGATAGACCTACCCATGATCTTCGGACCATGGGATTGTATAAATAGAGCGAGGCTCTAAGTGTAAGAGAGGGAAGTGGAGAGAAGAGCAAGAGTCTAAGGGACTAGGTGAAGTGTGTCTTTGGATCGTAGAGTAGGAGAAGGCTCTGTAGCTGAAATCGCAAAGGCCTAGTAGTCCACAGCTGAGTGCACAGACCCCTATAGTTAAGTGCGCGGGGTGGAGTAGAGTTTGTAGACGAAGAAGGGATTAATCAAGAGAAGTTTGATATCCATTTGTGTATTTTTTCTTGGATTAATGCATGTCTTATATAAACTGAAAATATACTGTTTATTTATTGCACAAACCTATATGAATGATTTATGTTGTTAAGTATAACTTAAGACATGCAAGTAGGCTAAATAATCAACTAACATTGGAATATTAGTAAGGACTTGAGTAATTGCAACGTTCATGCCCCAAGTAGGGCTACGTAAAGGCAGCATCTGAGGCTGCAAGTTATGAGAAAGTGCGCATAATGACGTGCACGTAGGGTCGAACCGCAGACCTCTTGAACCCACCAGACATCTCCAGGGTGTGAAAACCTAGTTCTAGCAACCTCCCATGCTACTTCGGGTGAGACCTCAGCCCACACTCCACGGACTATTACCGAAAGTGCGAGTAGTACTGAGATTTGTTTGGCTAACTTAACTCTGAACCTCGTTCAGGCCCCAATAATCCAACAAATGGTTCCATTGTCAGGACTGGGATCTGCATAAGAGATGTCTAATGTCATGTTGCTGGAATCTAACAAAGAAAGAAATTGAAGAATGGTTGGATAGAAATATTCACGAGTTTGCGGCACAGGAAAACAAGAATCCATGAATATCGAAGAAGAGTGGTTAGAGCGCTACTTATATGCAGAAATCCATGAAATTTTCTTTGCATACTTCCCCTCTGAGTTGTACGAGTGGATCACTAAGCTAGCAGACAGTCAGGGAAGGTGTAGGCTCGACAAACCTATTGTGTGGACTCCAGATTTGCTGTGCAGACTAGAAGCATCGGAAGATAAAATCGTGTGCACTGTGGACCATCAGCTCAATTGAAGTATAGGAGGGTTTATCACCAAGTTCACGGTAGATACTTCAGTTAGCTATAGCGAGGTGGAACAATGCTTCGTCAAGAGACTGCGAGGTAAGTAAGTTAAATCTTTGAACACTTGGATTAAGATACTACTATGTGAAAAATGGGTTATGCGAATAAATTGATGTTTGGGGCATGCAAAGTGGGAAGATCTACAGAAATGAAGGTAGCGTAGAACTAGATTCTAGCCCCTTGATTTCACCTCTTCAAGAAAGCGAGGAAGAGCTTGCCAAGGTTTCACCAAGAAGTACGATTAGTTTAATAAGGCAGTGAATTCTGCGCATACCACCCCCACCTACACCACCATCAGTTTCACCATCTTCACTGCCATCTTTTCCCACACCACCTCCACCACCACCACAGTTTAATATGGCAAGTGCAATAAACTTTCTGGTGTTAAAAGGAGTAGGGAATGACGATTCAGACCAATTTTGGTTTGTGGTAAAGGTTGTGAGGGAAGCAAAAGGAGTCACAGATGACAATATAAAGAAGGAAACATTGATGAGTGCATTGTAGGATTGAGCATTGATGTGGTACATTAAGCATTCCAATGAGAATCCAAATGCAAGGATCGTGGATATCCAAGCTACGCTAAACAAGGAATTTAGGAGGCCAAAATGAGAGACATAGTTGATTATTGAATTTAAGGAAATCACGATGCTTCCAGGTGAGACCCCCTAGGAGCTAGATAAAATACTAAAGTGTATGATTCATGAAGCCAACATGACCTTGATGGATGGGAAACACTATGCATGGCTTGTAGTATCGCTAATGCCGCACCTAAAGAATGTTTTGTGACAATAGAAGTTGTCAGCTTAGGCCGAGGCGTTAGTGATTGCAGTGGGACTACATGAGACCCCGATACAAGATCCTAATGTGGTAGTCCAACAGATCCACGAGTAGTTGAAAAACTTGTTTCTTGAGATGTAGAGCTTGAAACAAGACAACACAACTTGCCCATAAGCGCACGAGGAGGTGTGGTGCATAAAATGCAAAGGCCAAGGACATGACAAGCACCATTGTCTAGTCTTCACGAACTACCTAGCGGGAGGAGGGCCAATGCCATTGAGACCAGAGGAACAAGCAGGACTGAGTGCAATGCGTGCATTATGGTGCGCAATTTGTCAAATAGGAGGGAAGAATGCTATGGATAACTGCCATCTATTACAAAAGTATACAAAGATGTCCCAACAATTGTTCTATAATTTCTGTAGGTCAGTAGGCCATGATGAGCATACCTGTAGAAAGTTTTGAAATGATGATAGATCAGACTCCTACCTACAGAGTTTAGACAAAAATGCGAGCCGTCGATCAAAATGCAAGGATGGCGCACACTAGATTTTAGGGGCGTGGATGAGGTCGAGGTGGAATGGAGCCAGGAAGGGGTCGCAGATAACTGATTTGTTACAATTGTGGAGGGCTAGGGCATTATGCCTGCAATTGTACAAATCCAACAAGGCCATCATGCTTATATTGTACCCAATTTGATCATGAGATGGAGGATTGTCCCATGTTGATAGCGAGGTTGCACGATAAAGGAGCACACCAACCTCCCCCAACTCAAAACCTAGAAATGATGAGGTCTAAGTTGCACGAGGAGGACCTGAATGTAAACATCGTGCTCCGAAGCAGTATCACGATAGGAGATGACAAGTGAAGGCAGCTCGAAGAGAGTGCTTGGGTTCGCAAGGCTCCAACAAAGGAACCAAAATTTTATTTGGAGTGTGCTAAAGAGACATTCATGGAAGCTAAGAAGAGCTTCATGGAGGCCTCCACTTCAGGTAATAAAGAAAAACTAGAACTAGAGATGGACATGTCAATGCTCACTACCTTTCTACATATATGCATGAAGCTTCTCCGCAATAGCAAAGCGGTGAAGGGGCTATAAGTACTTATCACTAGATGTGCTGGACCAGGAGAACCCCGCGTAGTCCGAAAGCTCGGAAAGCACACAACGTGAACAAGAAGGGAGATGAGATTCACTACGCAAATCGGGGAATATGAGATGGATCGAGTGATTATGGATCTAGGATAGGATGCGAATGTCCTGCCAAAGTAGACATGGGAGCGCATGGGCAGGCCTGCGTTGCAATGGTCTCCTATTCAATTGCGAGTGACGAACCAGCAAAAGATCCTACTTATGGGGAGACTACAAGGAATAACAGTGGATATCAAAGGTGTGAGCACACTTGCTTATTTCGAAGTGATAGAGATTGTTGATGACAACAATCCCTATCCCGTGCTACTGGGAATAGATTGGGGCACTGACATGAATGGAGTGATAAATCTAAAGAAGCACAAGATGATTTTTGAGAAAAAGTCACTCCACGTAGTGGTACCTTTAGACCTTGCGGAAGGATCACACTACACAGAGCCAGTGCATGATGACAATAGCAATGATGATCTAGACTATATCTACAAGGTCACTGCACCTCCTACACCTAAAATTCAGATGAGGAGATAGAATGATGGTAGAACAGTTACACAAGGTAACCATGCTCAACTGCAACATGATGATAAGGTCATTGTGCTGCATGGCAACATAGGTAAGAGATATTCCTATGTATGACAGATTGACCGAGGTGGATGATTTCCTGAACAAATTTGGAATCAAAGTACCCAAACAATAACATTTCAACACTCTCAAATGGGCATTGTGCAGTATGCCCGCAAGATGGTGGGGTACACATCAAAGAAGTTTTGAGGACTGGTGTGAATGCAGAAGAATGATGTGCATGTGGTTGGGGATACCTCAGATGAGGCTAACAGAAAATTATGATGGACGACATGATCCATGTGTACACCTCGCAAAATGCACCAAGGTCTACAGGGAAGAGCTTCAACCTGAGTGGGTGTGCCAGTTCTACCATACCCTGGATATCATACCCATGAATTGGTATACTGAGATGGAGCTCTGCCATGGCACGAGCGAATGGGATATCATGCGTGAAGTATCCCTGTTAACCTTCATGTTTGAGGATCGTTGGTGGGATACTGTTGATGATGCACTGCAAGTAGTAAAAGCAACTATCTTCAAAATACCTTAGAAGCCAATGGAAGTGCTATAGCCATAATGGGAGACCTAGCTAAGCTGCGCACTAGAGTGTTACAACGTAAACATTGAGGAGGATGATGAAGATCCATGAAAAATAAACATTCCAGAAATGGAAGGCTATCATGAGGTTTAAGAACCATTGATCGAAAATCTTGACATCACCGCACCAGTAAAAAAAGAGAAGGTAAACATTGGGACAGAGGCTGAATCAAAGTATGCAATGCTTGGTGACTATTGGGATGATGCCACAGTGGATAAGGTCGCTGAGTTACTCTGCGAGTACCAAGACTTATTCTTGACTAAGATCATGGACCTAAAGGGGATCATTAGCGATTTAGGGATGATGAAGATCACCTTAAAACCCAACACGAAGCCATTTAAGTAAAGGCCTTACCACTTGAATCCGAAGTACAAGGAAAAGGTCTGTGTCAAGCTAGACAAAATGCTCACGACTAGAATTATTGAGCTACTGGAAGAATCTGACTGGGTAATCCCTATGGTAGTATAGGAAAGAAGCAGAAGGGTGAGATAAGAATATCTATGGACCTCAGGAAATTGAATGATGCCTATGCGCAAGACCCATTCCCAATCCCATTCATAGATGAAGTATTGGAAAATGTTGGTGGACAAGAAGCATAGTCTTTCATGGATGGGTTCTTAGGGTACCACGAGATCAAAATCGCGTCAAGAGATAGGAGAAAGACCACCTTTGCAACTAAATGGGGCTACTTTCAATACATCATTATGCCATTTGGGTTGAAGAATGCACCAGCCATCGTTTCACGCATAGTTGTTGCCGCATTCAAAGAATACATCCACAATTTCATAGAGGTCTATCTAGATGATTGGACTGTCTTTGGATTGGTTAAGCACCACATAGCAAGCTTACACTTGATGATGGATACTTGCTGAAAACACTAGATTGCGCTGAACCTTAATAAGTGTACATTCCTCATCTCCTTTTGGAACCTACTGGGACATGTGGTTTGCAAACAAGGACTAATGGTAGACCCCGTGAAGATTTCAGTAATTCTAAATTTGGAAGCACCACGAAGTGTGAAACACTTCCACTATTAGGTCCCTATAATACTAGTGATTCCCCCATTACTATTGTCATTCTATCACTTACTGTTATTATTGTGTCCCTATTTTCCCCATATTGTTATTACTGTGGCCCATAGAATCCCACTATTGTTATGTTTGTGCCTTTATATTATTATTGTTAGGTCGGCTTGGTTATATTGTCTCCCCTTAGACTCCTATATATAGAAAGGAGGTTTTGTTATTTGAATCATCCAAGAATTGTTCATTTCTATAATGTAAAGGAGGTTTCCCCCTCGAAGAGGTTGAATTCAAATTCATTGATCTATCTTTTCTATCTTTTTGTAAGCTGGTTTCATAACATTTGGTATCAGAGATTTGGATTCTAGGGTTTTGCTGCTCCAAAAAAGGTCATCATGGCACTTTCATTATAACTTTTTGTCTGTGATGTTTCAAAGACAAAACAAAAAACCCATTTCATATGAAATTGTGCTAAACCTCGGGTTTGAATTTGAGAGCTTGTCTCATTATATTTTTGGAGATATGATCTAAAGAAGTTAGGGTTTTTGTAAGCTCCAAAATTTAAGCTAAAATAGGGCATCGTGGGATCAGTCCAAATCTTGGCTTTGAATTTTAGATCCAGTCTCACTATATTTTTGGAGATGTAGTCTTAGGAAGTTACAGTTTTTGCAGACCCTCGAATTACATTCCAAACAGGTTACCGTGGGAAAATCATCATAAGTGTCTCTCTGAGCATTATATTGAAATTTCTTAAGAAGTTACAAAAAGAGGATAGACTGTAGTTTCTTGTATATATTTTTCGGATCCAAATTTGAAAATAGTGACACGTGGCACTTCATAAATGTTCGCTCTTCTGAAAAGGTATATAATCAGGTCACCATGGGAGATTTGGCATAACTCTTCCTTGGAGAATCCGATTTCGATCAAACTGGTGGCATTGGAAAGAGGACATAGAGGGCTATGGTAGGTCACAATTTTAGAACTAGGAGATCCACAATTATAGAGGTAGATCATATTCAAAACCTATCTTCTACAAAGTGAAAAAAAGTTGCGTATTTTTTTAAAATTTTTGCATAAGCTTGGTTTGAAAAATTAGTTTGAGGGAATTCAAAGGGCACAGTGAAGCATTATTATCAGAAATTGATGTCTTGAAGAAATAAAATGGAAACACCTAGTAAGCAACCTAAAAGCTCTAGCATGACTCATGAAGAAGAGGAAGAAATGCAACATGATATATCAATATTACGAAACTGAGTGAAATTACGTAGAAGCTAATATGGATGGTTTAAAGAAAGGCGTAGAAGCTAAGATGAATTACTTGGAAGCTAAGATGGATGGCATGGAAACTAAGATGGATGATTTGAAGACAAATTTGACAAAGTTTCTACAAGAAATGCTTACTAATGGCGAAAGGGAAGTAAAGGAAATTCATGCTGAGAACAACATAAATGTTAATCATGATTTCATAGACTCTAACGTTGGATTGAAGAACCACTATGTTCCAAAGATCGATAGGAGGAAGTTTGATGGTAAGGATCTCGGAACATGGATACTATAGATGGAGCAATTTTTTGATCTCCATAATGTGAAAAGCACACAAAAGTACGCATTACAACTTTATAGTTGGAACCAAATCAGTTTGTATGGTATCGATGACTTTGCTCTTGTAAACAAATTGTCACTTGGGCTATTTTTATGGATGAAATGATAGCACATTATGAGGATACAAAAAACAACACATTTTTGATCCAATTGATGAATCTCAAACTAAAGGGTTCAATGATGGAGCACATTAAGGACTTCCAAAAATTGAATATAAGGGTAAAAGATATTCCAGAGGAGCATAGGATTGATATGTTCATAGGGACTTTAAAAGATAACATCTAACATGAGGTTCACCTTTGGGAACTAGATTCATTGGAGAAGGAATTCAAGTTGGCAAGAAAAATGGAAAGCAAAATTATGGCAAGAAGGAGTCCTACCACTCACAATCATAAATATGGAAGTGTTGCTGACCCTAGCCATCCAAAACCTACAAGGTTGACACCACAACAAGTGGAACAGAAAAGAGCAAAAGCGCTTTGTTATAGTTGTGATAGCAAATACACTAAAGGTCATAGGTTTGTCGAGAAGAAATTATTTTACATAGATTGTGAAGAGAAGGAAGAAAAGGAACAAGAAATGTCAAAAGAAGAAGATATACACCAGGGAAAAACCCTAGAAAAAGAAGAAATGAATCCGACCATATCTTGTAATGCATTGGCTGGAATTGCCACTCCTCACTATCAAGATAGAAGGGCATACCAATAAGAAAAAGGTAATAGTGTTGATTGATTCGGGAAGTACCCATAATTTTATTCATTATAAGATAGCCAAAGAATTGAATTGCTTCCTATATCCAGCACCAAAGTGTCAAGTGATGGTTGCAAGTGGAGGAACCATAAATTTCTCAAGAAAGTGCCATAATATCAAGCTATC